>CM019218.1:3243979-3251479 GCA_009741485.1 Malurus cyaneus samueli | reverse complement strand
GGGGTAATTACAGACAGAACCTGCCTAAGCTTTAGGAAAAGAAAAGCGCGAAGAGTTTATGTTGTTTCTAATCCAGGGCGAGCAACCTGACTAAAGAGAGATCCAACAAGTGCCAAAATTGGAGAGCAAAATTAAGATTTCACGTCTGGTATATTTTATTATTTGACAGAAGCTCAACTGCCTTGCAATAAGCAGGAAGAGTGACCTCCTGCTCTGATCAACAGCATCTATACCAAATATTGCCACCAGATTTGTCTGCACCGTGGTCTGATTATCACAGTAACCCACCTACCACAAGATAAATGCACTTGATCTTGTGGTGAGACTCAAATGCATCTCTAATTCTGTATTTACACTTTAAATTCACTGTGGGGACCAACTTGCAACACTTTTAACAGGCCCTAATCTCTCTGGTTTCAGTTTGAGACCAAGAGGCATTTCATATCATCAGCGCTGGATTTATATTGTATGCTCAGAAAACAGAAATGGATTTCCAGGGGGTTTAATTTATCAATATCTAGTCTTTCTGGGAAACATTAGTTTGCATAGGAAAAGGGGTTAAAAGAAGGTTTAAGTGATGTCTCTAATATTTCCTGAAAACTTTGTAGGAAAATATTCTATGCCACAAAAGCCCATTAAATATGCAAACTTTAATATACATTCCTCAGTAACAAATGTACAGTTAGATAACACATAAAGAATTATGAATGACTAATTATATTTTGCATATTTACAGCAAAGACAATTAGCAAATAGCTTTTATATGCAAAATAAATGAAAAAGTAATTAAGATGCACTAACTAGAGCAGCAATATCAAGTCTGTTGTCTTGTGATTCATTCCTAACAAACATAATAATTATGCATTCATTGTCATATAATTAAAACAGCTCTGTCCTTTAGAAAACTGGTTATTTACTGTATAATAACCTGAAGAGTGGCAGAAGTTCCTCATAATGGTGAGCAGGATAATTAAATATTTCTTCCTGGTGTCTGCTCACTCAGTCGAGTTTATTATCATAAACTAGAGCGAGAAAACATTCCCTCTGCAATTCCAAGAGCTCACCTGTTCCCTGCTGGAAAGTTTTGTCCTTGCCATGCCCTGCTCCTAAGTCAGCTGTCCAAAACTCCCAGCTGGGCCCAGCATTAAAATCCATTCCAAGACGGGAGAGCTCCGGGGGGATGGGGATGCTCTGGATGGAGCCCCTGGGTTGTTTGTGCTCTGGCTGTGGTTGAACTTGTGTGTCATCACCAAGGATGGCTATATTTCATATATCATATATCATATATTCATATATCATATATCATATCATATATCATATATCATATATCATATACATATATCATATATCATATATCAGTCATATATCACATATATATCGTATATTGTATATCATATATCATATATCTTATATGTAATATATACGTATCATACATATCAAATATCATATATCAACATACCATGTATCATATGTCATATATCATGTATCATATATCAGCATAATGCATCATATTGTATATAGTATTAATCTATAATCTATAATATGTAATAATATAAATAACTATGCATATATATATAAAATATTATAATATTTATATCATACATCATATGTCCTATAAATAATAATATATAATATACATATACATATATCATAATACTATATATACATATATATTTATATCATAGTATCATATATCATATGTAATATATAGTGTATAATGTATAATGCTTAATATATGATATATCATATATAATAATCATATATAATATGTAATTGAATATGGTATATACTATATTATAGATATTATATATCATATATAATATATGATATATATTGATGATATATGGTATGGTATATATATATATTATATAGAATATATTCATATACAATATGTGATATATGATATATATCCATCATATATAATGTATATTTTTTATTTATAATGTATAATTTACAATATGTGATATGTAACATGTAATATGTAATATAAAATCTGTCATACATCATATGTTCTATGTCATATATCACAGATCATAGATCATATATAATATATCATATTGTCWGGGTTGGGCATGAACACATGGGCAGATCTCCATCCTTGCAGGATTAGGGATTTCTTCATCCCACACCTCAGCTCCCCAGCTGTGACACCCCCACAATTCCACTCTGTTTTTTCCCATTCCCTTCATTTCCCAGCTCTTCCTGCACTCCAATAAAACATCACAAAGATGATCCATCCTGTCTCGACTGGAACCCTTAATCACTCCCGAACACAGCGGCAATATCCAGCGCTGTAAGCCGTCTTCATAATACCAATATCATCAAGCGCTTCTTTTTTTGTCTTAAAATTCCGTTTTCCCATAAAGCTCAGCCCGCAGGACCCGCCGGGCTGCACTGGAGGAAAAACAATGTAATTGCTTGGCTGGCCTGGATCAGTAATCGGATTTCCAGGACTCAATAGGTAAGGGGCAGGGCAGGAGGAGCAGGTTCACCTACGCAAGCTGGGATGGAAGGGCTCGTGCTGCTGGTCAGGCTCCATCCTCCTCTCCAAACCCCTGGAGTGGGGCCTTGTTCCTGCCCCAGCCACTCACCTTCCCAAAAAAAGGATGGGATAACCCATTCCTTTTCTTGTTTATCCACAAGCTGTTCTTTCCTTTGAATTTTTAGACAAAACTAAACAAATTCTGCTTTTGGAGGCAGAATCCTGGGCAATGCATGGGGATGCGGCACAACCACACGAAGACTCAGGACCAGCCCTGCATGGCCCTGTGCAGAGGGATCCAGGGTGATTTTGTTGCCTCACCCCCATTGTTGGGAGTATATGGGGTATCCTGATATTCCCACAGGAGGGGTGGGTCAGCTAAACCCTGCTGCAGCACACAGAGGAGAGAAGAAATGAGAGGACCACAGCTCCTGGGTGCACAGAAAATAGCACAGTGCCTGTCACACAGTGCCCCCGGAAGGCTGCAGATTTTGCACGAGACTTTTCTTAATACATCAGAAAAAAACAAAAAAAAAAAAAAAAAGAGTCCTTTTTGGGCTTTATTACACAACTGATTTACTCAGAGTTTCTCATCTGCTCGTTCCCTGTCAGGAATGCAGTGGGACCCCACCTGAGTTGTATGGAGGGACCCCCTGTGCTGCACCCTGCAGTGGGATGTATTTATTCTAAGAGAATTCTGTATCCTAAAATGTTCAAGTCGCAAAGGGTCCCCATCCCACCCCATTTCTAGTTCAGCACTTCATGTTTAGAGCAGGAAAAGGAGATGGGTCATATTTTCTATTAAAACCTACAGGGATTTCAGTGCCTTTAGGACACACTCACACTCCCCAAGGCTGACCTGTTGCTTAGGTGGATTTCTCAACTGCTCTGTCTTTCTCTATTACTCCCTCTGAAATAATATTTGAGGTTATTTATATTTCTACTGAGCAACCAGGGCCTGCTCACTTCTTGCACATCCAATATCCAGACCACTGCTTGAGTCCCATAAGGATGGAGAGGAAATATGGAAACTGTAGGCAAATCACCTGAGATTCCTTGAAAATCTTCACCCATTTTCCCAGTCCTGCAAACCACATCCACCACACATGGAGGAATGGGGTGCACTCCCCATCCTATGGGGTGCATTAACCATCTTATGGGGTGCGTTCGCCACCCTACAGGGACTGTGAGCTCCCCGGAGCCTGAAAGGTGTCAGGATGGAGCTGTTCCTCACCCAGCTCTGCACAGAGCTGTCAGGATGACAGACTTAACCTCCCTCTGTCCCTGTTTACCCAAAGTAAGAAGATTGTGAGGCTTAGTTAATGTTTGTAAGTGCCTCAGGGTTCTTATACCATAGGCGCTATGTACATGCGAGTGCATTATAATACATGTCATGGGAAGAATTAATAAAGCAGGATGTATTAATTTAGAGGTAGCAGACACTCGTGCATGATAGCCTTTCTAGCTGCTTCTTTGCAGGCACCCAGAAAATGGCATTTAAGTTAAAATCAGGTTAAAGGAAAATAATGCAGTCAATCACTGCCGGATAGCGAGTCGGTAAATATCAATTATATAAAATGAGTCACCAGGAAGAACTTTGATAAAATCAGGTGGCAGGGAAAGGGCACTTGGAGAGACAAATATGACACATGAATTCATTTCAGAAGATGTTCTGTTCTTTTTGGAAGCCTGGCTTTTATTTTGAGCACCTCCATTTTCTTTGCGGCTTTTCAAAAATATTTGAAGTCCCAGAAGCAGCTGGACACAAACACAGAAGGATGGTCCTTTTGCCTCAAAACTTGGGTAGCAGACAGTGTGAGCACCCAGGAAAGAGCCAGGAGATCCTCTAGGACCTTATCTGAAATCAGGGTGAGAAGCAAAAGCCCTTTAAGGATTTTAAAGCATAGAGTGTTTGAAATACTGGGAGGAAGCAAAGTACAAGCAGGACAGGGTGGGCAAGCTGGGAGTGTGATCCCAGGCCTGGCAAAGGAGGGGTGGCACTGCTGGCTCCAGGAATAAGGATGGACTGGGAGCTGCCTGGTGCCCAGATTTGGGGAAATGGTGATTTAGGAGCAGAGCTTTGAGCACCAGAGGATCCCTTGGAGAGCTTGGGAACCTCGTTGGTGCTCACAGAAACACACACTCACAGAGGGCAACTCCCTCTTTCAGCTTTTTCTTTAATCTTAAATCAAAACTGGTTTTTTTTTAACCTTTCCAGGGTGCTGCACCCCCTGCTGCCACAAGAGTCACCCCCAGACTTGTCCCCCTGGGCACAACCTCAGTGCTGGGCCAGTAGCCAGGCTTTACCTCCAGTCCAGGTATATTCACCCCTGCTTGTGGGGAGGGATAAGGAGCCTTTGGTAAAAGAATAAAATCAGCTCTCTTTCTCTCTCTCTCTCTCTCTCCCTGCGTAAAATAAAGAGAGAAAATAAAATTCCAGCAGCTACAAGCTGGCGACATTATACTGTCATAATCCAGAAATGAACATTGATTCTGAAGAAGTCGCTTCTTCAAACTTTAACGCAACAATTAAGTATTCCATTGTCATGGCTCAATTAAATGGTATGGCCTGAGAAAATTGGGGATTGTAAAGTGAGGATGGAATGTGCTTTGATCCTCTTTCCAGGGTTATTGTTTCATTAATAAATGAACATGTCATTTGTCTCACCAGAGGGAGCTCCTGCCCTCCAGGCTTTTTCCCTTTTTTGTTCAGGTTTTATAAAGATGAATTTCCAGTGCTCTGAAATACCATGGATTAGTAGTTAAGCCTGACAGCACTTCGGGGAGTAGTGGGCTTAAAGTGCCTCACACAGGTCTCCAAAGCACTTGTTTACTAATAGAGGAAATCAGCGACCGTCTGCAGCTGCTGATATCGCATTACCATTTGGAAAGACAGTAGCTGAGATAACAAATCACACAGTTTTAATAATTACTCCTGCATTCCAGTTTTTTGTTTCCTGCGTAACTGCAAAGGCTGGATTTCTTCCAAATAAACAGATAAAAACAGTATGGAACTTTTATCTTTTAATGATAATGACAACACATCATGTTTCACTAAAAGTTTCCTGCTGGATTTTTTTTCTGATTTCTAGAGTTTCAATAAAATGTAATTATACTTTATAATTCCACTCTTTTAATCTTCACTTCAAAAACTATTCACAGTTAGCAAGTTTGCTAGGCAGGGAGAGGGGGTGAGGAGCAGGAGCTGACTTCCCCCACATCGGGCTGTTCATAAATTCTGTCTGGGGGTAAACCTGTCATTGAGACGGCACAAACTGAGCTGCTTTGCATTCAAATTAATACCTAGTTTAATTTGAATATAAAATAGCTCCATTTATGTGGTTATTAAGAAAAAGTAACAAAACCGTTCGGCGATGAATGGATGTTTAAGATAGGATACACTTGCAACCTATTTCTTTTCCGTACTTGGGGGTTTATTTCTCCTTTTCTTAATCCCTTGGATACTTTGGATTTGGGATGTTTTCCTATCGATAGATAAGGCTTTAAAACAAAGCAGTATCTATGAAATCTGGATGGTTAATATATAGTCTGGGAGTGAAAAACTTCTGATTAACCCAATGCTGAAATAGAATTCACGTGTTTTGTTCGAATACATCTTCCCATCCTGTCCTTTTTGCTACGCTCAGAAAAAATGCCAGCGATGTCAATCACAACTTTTCTTGCTAAATAATTTCATAGATTTATTTAGGAGAGCAGAGAAGAGGAGGAAGAGAGGAACGCCACAATTAGACCTTCCTCTTCCAACTCAAAAATATCCAGACTTAAAGGTAAGGTAAACTTTTCTCACAGCTTTTAGTTTGCTTACCATCAGCCCATGTTCCACTGGGTGATTAAAGAAAGCTTTTTTAAAGCATTACTTCAGAATGATCTTAATTGGTGCAAGGTTGAGCCCTTTCTAGGAGGGGAGGGAAAAGGTTGAATAGCCTTTTCAAGTCACATGAAAGTTTCTAGGATGAATGTACGATAATTAGATTAATAAGTAGCTTAATTTATCACAGCTAAGGATTTCAACAGCCACACATTAGAGCAAGAAAAAAAAGATTAGTGTGATTCCAGTTTGTAAAAAAATTGTACTGAAACTTGATTAACCTTAAATACAAAGTGCCTTTCTTTTTTGTGTGTAAATTCAGTAGTTAAGGGGGGGAAAAAAAACCCCACTAAAATAATCAGAAAAGTCTTGTTCCGTTCCTTTGTGTTCACTAGCTAATGAGAGATAGCGGGGTTGTACAAAACAACTTTTCCTGGCGAGGTTTTCTTCCTAGAACATGGATTTAAGGGAAATCTGTGATCCCTACCACTGCTGTGGACCCTGAAGATCTGTGTGAGGTGTGAGACAACACATGCAGGGGTTAAAAACATCTCCGGCAGGGGTTAAAAACATCTCCGGCATCAGCCGCTCTCATTTTAAAATTAAAAAAAAATGGGAGCAGCAAGAGAACGGGTGAAATATTTATTTAGAAGTAGTGGAAAGTTGCATTCACCTCAGTCATGGTGATGCAGAAGGGCTGAGCAGGAGCCTAGATGTGGGAAACAACTGGAGGTGAGGCTAACGAGGAGGGTGCAATTAGTGGTGGCAATTAGCCGGGCAATATTCGCTCACGCAGCGCCGGTATCGGCCCGAAATCAAACGTGGCAAAGGCAAGAGCAGAGCTCCAAAATCCCCTCACCCACGGATGGCAGGTTTGTGTGAAATACTGCCAGAGCATCCAGCTTTCCCCTGCCATCATTCCCGTTTCTTTGCAGGACAATCCCCGAACGGAGAGGAAAATCTGCTGGGCTTTTTGATGTCGCCATCCGCCGCCGAGGTTGTTTTCGGTGGTGTCATTATTTATCAGCRCCAACGTCAGATTTCATTAATCCGACTCCTCAACGCCCGTATCACGGCYGACAAAAAATTCCCAGGGGTTTTGATTGAGCTGCAGAGCCCACGGAAGGTTCTGGAGGGTGGTGGTGGTGGTGTGGTCCCTGTCAGAGCTCAGCAGCCTTCGTCATTTTGA
>CM019218.1:3211442-3241897 GCA_009741485.1 Malurus cyaneus samueli | reverse complement strand
GCCTAAGTGATCTAGAAGGAGACCTTCCTTTCCTGAATCCACTGTGTCCTCTTCCCAGCACCCAGAATGAGCAGTCTGATATGACACGAATGGCAACAGCAAAAAGAAGTGGTTAAATCCTTTCAGTGAACAATCTCCTCAAATTGCTAACTTACTTTGCTTTCAGTAGCTGAGAGCTTCTTCTGTTACGCTATTCTTGTTCACAGTGAAGGAAGCTGAAAACATGATAACAATGGTTTATATGCTGCCCACCTCAAGATTTTCACTTAATACACATACATAGAAATGAAAGTGTAATAATATATTTTATTTGAAGTGGAAATTAAAGAGATCAATTACAGATATCTTCCTTATTGCACTCTTTTAATTGCATTACCCACAATCACAAAACACAAAAGTATTCATAATGATCTCAGCACCTCTGGACAACACATTATCTGTGCAATGTTAATCTCCCTTGTTTTGATTGCAGTGTTACTTATGTTAATATTCAAGCCTAAGTGCCATTTCAGACATTATTTTGAAGCTGTTTTAAATAACTATTTGAATAGCGCTAGAGATTACAGGCATATGTAGGAACATTTGAGCTCAGGTCTAATCCTGCTCCAGGACATTCATGCTGCAGAGTCAAGGGGACATCAGCTGTGCCTTTCTAAGAGCATTCTCCATCCTAATTCTGTTACAGAGAGATTTCAGGAACAAATAATAAATCCTTTTCTAGGCAAAAGTCTGTCTAGGACTTTTTTCATCCTGAACTAAAGATCTAAAGAAGTGAGATGAATCTTTCTCTAAAACTACTTAATTTTTCATTGTGTTTATGAATTAAGCCAATGATGGCTCTTCACTCACAGCTATGTCAATGTCCTTACATTCAAGTACAGGTTTATCAATAACAGCTAGAAGAAAAACAAATATCAGGGAACTCTGGCAGCAGGCTATGAGGTAGCTTGGAGTCAGAGGAAAATGTATTTTACTCTTATAATACAGGAAAAGAGTCTGTAAATCTGTAGTGAGAAAAAGAACAAAAGTTTAGCTGAATTGTCATAAGTACAAACTTTAAACACACAACCACAGCAAGAGGAGCCTTGTATATATGAGCAGATTTTGGGCAAATTAAGATAGTTTATAGGCATCTTCATCTCCAGTGAAATGCCATTGCTTTGGCTTGTTACCTGCTTATGGTACTGTATAAATCATCTGAGATTAAAATCAATAGAGGTACATAAATGAAGATGCACTAGCAATTAAGTGGATGGCTGAATAGGTCTGCCTGGGATGGAGTCCAAAACAGATTGCTTGGAGTTTCACTTCACTCAGAAATTTAGCTGATTCATGTGGGCAGCTAAGCAAAAGTTACCCAAACTCAAAACTAAAACCATCCTTATTAATTTCCTAAGCATATGCTCCATCAGAACCCCTCCCTTGTGTTAGCTGGAAGGAATCCTGAAAGCCTCTCTGCTACTGAACTGCATGACAGCAGAAGGAAAAGTAGAGACTAGGAGGTGGAAGTGTTTCTCCATCTCTCACCCCTCCACAGAGAAAGGGTTTTAAAGGTTCTGTCAGCACAACAGTAATTTGCACAAAATTCCTACACATAACCTGAGAGAAGAGGGTTCATTTGTATTTCTAATACAGTAAAACAAGAAATGTCGGCATACCAAATTCATATTAAACAAGCAAACAAGCAAAACCAAAAAAACGAACCAAACCAAACAAAAAAAAGATTTAAAAAAAATTTAAAATTTCAATTAAAACACCAGAAAGTTGTGAAAAAAATTTCAAAGGTTTTGGCCATTTCTATGACAGATTTAAACTACCTTTAGCAAACCCTCCTCAAGAACTTGGCCCCAGATCATACATGGTAACAGAGTTTGAATAGTGCCAGGCACATCTCATGGCTGAGGGGAAGCAAGATTACTAATTATTTCAATATAATTCTTAGACATTGCAATGTCACACATTTAAACCAACATTACTGCCAGAAATAGATTATTTTAAATATACCCCAAAAAACCCCTGTTTGGGCAAGCCCATGTCCCACACCACCTTTGAGAAAAGGAAAATTTTGAACTCATTTTTGGGTATTAGATATCAATGTTTAGAAAATAGACTTAATGTCCTTGGTTTTTTTGTGAGTTTTTTCTGATTTCCCTGTGGCAACAATGAAATGTGTTTAAATGTAAAAGAACGCGATGCGAGATCCTTGGGTTGGAGGGTGGAGCGTGAAGGATGGTTGTGACTCCCCGTCCCACAGGAATCCCTGCCCAACTCTCTGAGACACGGTCCTATACTAAAGGTGTGTGGAATTAGCTCTCATCCTTTCGCGTTCCTGTCATGATTGAGTTGGTCGCGAATCGGCACTATAATCGTATTGGTTGGCTACGTGAGAGGTTACCTAACCACCAACAAATAAAAATATAATAATATGAAAGACATCAAAAATAGTATAAAAAAAAAAAAAAAAAAAAAACCCCATAAATGAAAAAATAGCGTGATGAAGTGAGAGGGGAAATGGTTTCTTTAATTTTATCTCACACTTAAGAGATGAGTGAGAGCACTAATGAAAGGGAGGGTAATTATAGCCCAGATAGTGCCTCTTGCACGAGTAGAACGTGGGGAAGGTTAACTCTGGCAAAGGGAGATCATACAAACCCAAGTGGCTGAGGGCACTCATGCATCGGCCTCTTTGATAAGATTGATAACTGTAACCAGTAGCTTAGGAGAATCGATTTCCACTGCCGGGGATCTCTCTGGATGCTCTCATCTTTTCTTCTGTTTACATGAAAGTGAAGCTTTAAAGATGTTTTATCATCTAATGGCGAATGTGACACACAGTTACAAACGGAATCTTTTTTTAATCTCGGAATGGAAAATTTAAGCGTGAATCCTGATCTGTGCGGAGCGATGGCAGGTGAGTTCGCTTTAATATGGAATATTGAACAAATTTTGAAGAGACTGAGAAGAAGAACTTCGTTTTCAGCCCATTGAACAAGTGCTTCCATGTAATCTAGAGGTCATAAGACTATGGATATGCAATGGTGTAAATTATTGTTCTTTAACCTTTCTTTCACTGTATATTTTTATTTGGAGAGGAGCAAGACTTGTACAAGAAACAACAGCACCTGCTAGATTTGCCGTATACATATTGTATTAATTCTTCAGTGTATCTAGATACAAGCTCACTATATCTATTGTTAATAAATGTTTCTGTAGACCAATCTCACTATATGTCATTATAGATATTACTCTTTGTTTCCTGTAACCTAATCTTAAGGAAAGCATACTTCCTTCTGCTCTGAGGACATTTGATATACCTTATCCAACCTTCAAATTATCAGAAAAAAATGAGCTCTTATTATCTAGTTTATCTGATTACTCATACAACAAAAAAAATATATAAATAATAAAAAATATAAAAAATAAACTATAAAAACATAAAACAAAAACAAAAAAAAAAAAATACAATAATATTATCTATTGGAAATGAACTAGCTATAATCATATATGATATTAGGGATATCAAATAATATCAGTCTCCATCCATAACTAACTCGTATCACGCCTACTTAGAGTGAAAATACAAGCTTTCTATATACTTAAATTGAGAAACCGATATTTACCAGACAGTCTCTGCTCTTCTATTATAGCGGCTGAATAAGACGGAACACAAAACATACCCCGAACAATTACTGCTACATATTGTCTTGGATCTCTAAAATAAGCTTCGTATAAGCCACTTGCCATTAGACATTCCTTAAAGAGTCAGTTCGATGTTATCAGAAACACAAACATAAAGTCACTGTTCACAAAATATCACCACTCAAATATAACCACCTATGTATGAGTTCAAGAATTAGCGTACAGAGGACATCCATCAGGATGAACATTCCTCTCATCCTTAATAGTCGTACTAGTAGTGCCCGTTATACAAGGCAAGTCATCCCTTCAACCTGACCATCAAGGAGTTACACTTGTGTTCTAATCCAACAGGCAGAAGATGTGGATCTGGCCCATCGATATTATTGAAAGCAATATGTATCCTTTATGAGAGTACAACCAGAATCTCCACGTCAGATAATTTAAAGAGCTAGTAGATAGAAAACTTAAATTATCGAAAATGTCATCTAGCTCCAAGGCTCCAACTGACTATATATGTTACTAGCGCAGCAGGCGTAAAAACGGGTGGCTGTGAAACTAGATCTGATATAGTTGAGCCAACTAAGCTACAATCATAAAGAATTGTTTTATTGGTGATAATAGCAGGAGCTTCCTGGCCTTGCTCAAGATATCCTCATAGATACTCTGCTATACTTGTCAACAACTGCTGAAGAGATCTGTTAGTAAGCATTCAAATGTCTGGACAAATAAAAACAAAGAAGCAGCACAAACAAAATCCATAATAAGTGTAACCAAAAGACCGGCACAATGATCAAGATAGCTAAGAAGATTGAGATTAATTGTGATGAGATATGACGACAACCAAATGAAGAGCAAAGGCAGAGCTTGCAGGAGGAGGCCAGATGGAACAGAAAAGCCTGGAGTGGAAGAAAGTGCTGGGAAAAATGGAGATGCTCATTGCCCAGGATGAAGAGGAGAAAATGTCCAGATTGGAATAAAGAGGGTGGAACAACAGTGAAGGGCAGCAGGAAAGTCACGCAATGCAGATGGGAAAGGAAAAAAAGAAAAAAGCAGGAAAATGGGTACAACAAGCATTGATAGGACCACTTGGCAGTAAGGAAGAAGAGGAAGATTGGGAAGGGAGTCTGGTGATCCAAAGGTTGTACCTAAAGGGTTCCATGAACACGGACAGGAATTAGGAACATGCTGAACTCTGCGATTCTTACTTCAGGGCTCTTGGAAAATGCAGTGGGTCACATTCCTGCTCTGCTCATCTGCTCAAGGTTCTCCCTTCCCTGGAACAATAGATTCCCCTTCAGAGTTTTCTTTTTTTTTGTTGTTTTTTGGGTTTGTTTTTTTTTTTTTCTTTTTTTTTATTTTTCTTTTTTTTTTTTTTTTTTTAAACAAGAAAAAGTTTTTGACTGTTTCTGAATTTTGATTTATAGTTTCAAAATTTTCCCCAACCACGGGCTAAGATGTCATCAAAGTTGAGGATGTCAACTCCTCAAAGGGAAATCTCTCGTTTATTGTACCAGTGCTGTCACACTGACATGGTCCATTTGCAACTTTCCAGTTATTTCAAGATATTCCTATCCATGAGCAGCTTATTCCTTCTCTCCCACCTTGTTCCTGACACTTGCCCCCCCATCCCCTGAAAACTCAGAATATCTGATGCCATCAATAAATCTCTTTTAGCACTCACCCATGAGCTGATCTCTGTGCAAGTGATTATTTGGATCCACAGCACGAATGAGGATGGTCTGGGAGGTCCCCAAAGTCCTTTCAAAGTGAGCAGAGCTGGGGTGAGCTGCCACCATCCCATCTCCTCGATGCTGGAACAGCACAGGTGAAGAGTTGAATCCTCCCTTCAGCTTCTCCTTTGCTCTCCTTGCAGGTTCTCTTCTCACAAATTCACCTGTGCCCACCAGTCCAGATGTTCCAGGAGAGACAAAACTCCCACAGCCCCTTTGAGAAAGGTGAAGGAAAAGCTGGTGAGCAACTCTGTGTCTGAAAATCTTCATCCTTCCCCCGAGCTGCTGCCCTGAGATGTGGTAGGAAGCCAAGCACCATCTCAGTGGGGTCACAGGTAAATAAAGAGGTGAATTTGCTCTCAGACAGCCTGGGGAGGTGACACCCCCTCCTGCACACAGCCTGGTAAAGAGGGATCTCTGTTCAAATTGCCATTTCCCTTGGGGCTGCTGACCCCAGCAAAGCCCAGCTGCTCATTCAAGGGTCCTGGTTTAAAGGTCCTGCCCCACTTGGGATGCAGAGGGGACGAGTCCCTCAGGACTCCCTTGGCAGTGCAACATCATCCAGACCTGACCCACAGCACCCACTGGAGCCCTCCTAAGGTTAGAAGATGACATGGTGTGTCCCAGCAGACACGGGAGGAATTTTCCCAAGAAAACCCCAAAAACCTCTGCTGTGATATCCAGAAATCCTCTCTGTCAGCCAATGTGCAATCCTCAAATAAGGACAGGACACAACATTTTTATTGTTATTATCATCAATTAAAAAATGTGGAATTGTGACTTTTATGAACCCTAGACAGGGAAGAATAAAGTGAAGGATTTCCTGCATCCACCACTCTTCACACAGGACTTGCACTGCGCTCCGAGCTGCTGGAGAATCTTACAAACCTAAAATGAATAAATAATGAATTAAGTACAAATTTACAAATCTAGCTAAAATAAAACCTGCTGGTCAGATTTTATTTTAGATTTTACTTTGCTTTTTCCCTTATCCTTGCTTTCAATCAGTCCTGCTGCCTGCATTGATGGGAAACGTGTAATATTGTTTGATGAATGAATAAAATATCAGGCAGGAAGTGTCCTGTTTGTCCATGTGTTCATTATCACCTTCCCTGTCCCAGAGATGGTGTCACTGGACTGGTGTATTCTCCTCTGCTGTCCATTCCCTGTTTGATTTGTGCTTGCAGCTGGACATGGGTTAAGATCGAAGGTTCTTGACGCTGTACAAACAGCAAATAAAAAGATAATCCCTCCAGAATAAGTGCAGAGTTTTGCCAGATTTCGCTTTTCCCTCAGCATCTTTATTTTGGGGACAGTTTGGGTGATAAAACATCATTTTTTTCCCACTTTTTCCTGTATGTAATTACACAAACTGACACTGTTATGTATTTTGCTCTGGTGCTATAAACTCACTTATATTATGTTGGTCAGCTTTTACAGTGAAGTGCAGAATAAGGAGCAGTACAGCAAAGTGGGGAGAAAAGCCAATTCAAAACAGAAAGTTTTTTGAAAGACATGTAAAAACCCTTAAGACTTGTAACCACTCTCACTGGAAGAGCTGTGCAAGAATCCCTTCCTTCAACTCCCTGTTTAATCTCTCCTTTTCTAAGCAGGTAATCTCAGATTATTTACCAGCATCTCATTTTGAACTCACAAGAAACTCCTGGAAGCCAGAAAAAAAAAAAACTCTCCCTCAGCCTGTTTTTGTTTTGCTCTCGTGTTTATTTTCATCTTAACATTAATTGCCCCATAATATCTGCTCGGTTTTATCAATTAGCTTTGCAGTGGGAAAATATTTTAGCGCCTAATACAGCGTAATGATTTTTTTCCCTATTTGCCAAGGGGTTATTAATAAATGTCCCCACTGGGGTTACAACTCTGGTGCTCTGGTGTTTGCTTTAGGGGAAATGAGGGATTGGAGGAAAATCCTAACCAAACGGAGCTGTAATTAGAGGGAAAGCAGCTGCAATTAGAAGTATATGTTCAACGACACCCCCGGCACTCAGGGACAAACCTCCCCTCGACTCGGGAAGGGATGAAGGCACAGACTCTGGTGCTGGAAAAAAAAAAAAAGGGAAACTCTTGGTTTTCCTCTTTCTCCAGGTGTTGCATCAAAGATTTGTGCTGTCTGCTCAGCGTATTTCTCCAAGGAAGGTTAAAAAATCCAGGAGGGTTTTTTTTTTTTTTGTGCAGCAGGCTTCTCCAAGCTAGGATTTCACCCTGATCTCTCACTCCTCGCTGTTTATTTAGCCTGAACTGCTGCCACCAGCTCTGTGGGCTCTCTGGAAGCTGCAGCCAAGCAGCCCTCAAGTGACACATTCAGTGCACACCAGACATCCACACCGTGCTCCACGGAGCCCTCTCCTGCGGCTGCAGGTGCTCCAGGGCTGGAGGGTGAATCCTGGCACACCTCTTCTCCTTCTGCTGCTGCAACAGACTTTGTTCAGGAAGGGAAAAACACCCACCATCCCTCTGGATTTTCTGCCTGCTACAAATCTGAGTTCCCCAGCACCAGGAAACAAAGCAGCTCATAGGCCGTCCCAGCAAAATTCAATCCTGTCGGCAGATAGGAGTTTCTGGAAAGCCAAACTGGAACCTGTTGAGAATTCAGGCTGGTTAAAATGTTAGGGCTTGATTTTATCAATTAGCCCAACAACAAGTTTAGCAATAAGCAGCAAGGACACATAGGGAATTAAAAAAAATGCAGCAGATGTGCAGTACTGCTTAATAGGGCTTTTAGCTTAATTTATCTCATTGCAGAAATCTGTAATTCTCGTGGTTTGGGTTCTGGACAACAGCTACTGATGTAACTTTTGTCTTTCCCTGGGTTTTGTTGGTCAAAAAAAAACCCCAAACAAACAAAAAACCCAACCAAATAATTACTACAATAGCACTATTAGCTTTGAGGATTTACAGTTTTGCTTCTTTCACAGCAGAGTGTGGAAGTAACAGAATTTACTCTGGGAAAACCTGACTGTGTCCCTGCAAGTGTCCCTAGAGCTTCTTAAATTGGGGTCCCAAATAAGTGCCCCATATTCAGTAGGAAACAGATTGTTCCAGCATAAACTGGCTGGCTACAGAGGCCTGTGTTTGGGGGACAGTGGGAGGAAAAAAGGGAATGGCAGGAGCTGTGTCCAGGGTATTTAGGTGGATTTCGAGAAAGGTTTTCCCAAGAGGGGCTGAACTGCCCAGGTCCCAGGGAATGGTCCCGGCCCGAGGCTGCCAGAGCTCCAGAAACATTTGGACAGCACTGCAAGGGAGCACAGGGGGGATTTTTGGGGGGTCTGGGCAGGGACAGGAGCTGGACTGGATGACCCTTGTGGGCTCCTTCCAGCTCAGGATATTCTATTCTATTCTATTCTATTCTATTCTATTCTATTCTATTCTATTCTATTCTATTCTATTCTATTCTATTCTATTCTATTCTATTCCATACCCTATCCTAATTCTAATTCTAATTCTAATTCTAATTCTAATTCTAATTCTAATTCTAATTCTGTTCTATTCCATGCTATCCTATCTTATTCTATCCTTTCCTATCCTATTCTATATCCTATCCTATCCTATCCTATCCTACCCTACCCTACCCTATCCTATCCTATCCTTACACTTCCCACCCCTTCAGACCTGCAGGAAACACAGAAATCAGCAGTAAAATGCAAGGATTTTGTCACACTCTCATCCTCCACCACCTACGTGTGACACAGCTCATCCAAGTGCTGCATTCACAAGCAAACAGATTTCCCTCAACATCCTAAAAAAAAATCCAACCTCATTCCTGCAGATTGCTGAGTGCCAAATTAAGATGGGGCTTGTGGCCCTTCTCCTGCTCCAGATCCTGGAGCTCTGTGTTTTGACCAGAAGAAGAGTTCTGGTGGACCTGGAAACTACTGCTTCTCTAGTGTGGATGAACAGAGATTAAAGTTCACCAAGTGTAGAACTCAGGGATTATTTACACTGAAAACCAACCTGAGATCTGTGTTCAGAGGCCACTGCTGAACAACTTCCCTGGACTCACAGTCTGTGGGACAGTGTGGGAGGAGCAGGCATCCACACCATGATTTTGGAGCAAGGGGCACTGTCCATACCAGATATTTGTATTTTATACCTCACTCATTCTTCCAGTAAAGCACCCAGGAGATGCACGGAAGAGCTGGGAGCTGAACCTGCACAGCTCAGCACCTTTTAACAGAAACCAAATATTTCTGTCCCTGGAAAAAGCAAAGACAATGTATCCATCGACTTTTGGAGGGCTCAACTGATGTCTGCTCTAATTCCTGGCCACAACTAAAAATTTCTTCAAAACCAGAACCTCTACAAATTGAAATAAATTGATATCTAACAGAGACATGGGACAATAATTTGTTAGTTTTATTTCCTTCTTACTTCAGGGTAGGAGGGTGGGTGTAATTATTTGTCTTTCCACAGAATCACAGAACAGTTTGGGTTG
This sequence comes from Malurus cyaneus samueli, assembly GCA_009741485.1. NCBI lineage: Eukaryota > Metazoa > Chordata > Aves > Passeriformes > Maluridae > Malurus > Malurus cyaneus. The sequence continues at coordinate 3,232,078 of CM019218.1, read as the reverse complement.
GATGGGGCCTTGAAATCATTTCATTCCAACCCCCTGTCACGGGCAGGGACATCTTCCACTGTCCCAGGCTGCTCCAAGCCCTGTCCAACCCAGCCTGGAACACTTCCAGGGAAAACCTTCCATGGGTACCTGTGATAACACACACACTATTTGCACGCTGTAGATGTGTATTACAGACTTTTTACACTCCAAGAAGTTTACAATCGACTTTAAAAGTTGTTTTGAAGGGATGAGCATTATTCCAGGGATATCTGTGCGCACACAAAAATGTGTTTAGCGCCCCGTGGGTCCACACACACTCAACAAACACTCTGGTGTGCTCTGTTTCTAAGCACAGAGCTCAGCACTGGCCCTTTCCCCACTGTGCTCGAGGGTCTAAAATGAACAGCAGGCTTTTAAAGCTACATTTATTACCTTGCCACTGCCAGGAACGGCCCAGCCTCGTGCAGCCACTTTGACACAGACGTTAATTTTCACTTGCAGCTGTGGCAATTAGAAAGTGTACTTAATAGAGTGTCATGTTAATTGTTGCAGAGTTAACCAATTTCTCCATTTAATTGTCAATTGATTAACCTATTGAAATGGTAAGTGACTCAGTTTCCTTCCAGAACAAACAGCAGCCACATATTGTAGCTCCATCCAGCTGGAGGGGGTACTCTGTGATTTGCTCAGCCTCAATGTGCTGGTATTTTTCCTACACCTCCCTGAGCTTTTAATTAGATGAGCCAATTTTACATGTATTTGTCTGCTGGAAAGGTTATCTGTGCTGGAGCTGACCTGCAGAGACAAGGTTGAGCCTAGCAGTCTTAATAGAAAAGGATTTCAGCTATGACTGCTGTACTTGATTGCATTGTAATGGTAATTAACTTGAGACTTTGCCTCCCTCAATGTTTTTTTGTAGCTTTAACTATGCAATGAGATGTTTCCTCTGTCATATATATGCACTTATTAAGCTCTCATTGGATTCTAATATGCATGCAAATAGTCAAGAGTTTCTTAAGGCTAATACTACACTATGTAGATTGTAGAGCCATTAAGTCACTACAAAGATGTAGCCCGCAGCAAACTTTTAAGTTTTTTCCTTTCCATTTTTCTGCGAATGCATTTGAGGGTTTGATTTTCCATTTTTTTTTTACTTCATTTCCCAACCTAAAGCAGGAAAAATTTCCTCTCCGTACTTTAGCTCCTTTTCATCCGAAGCGTTCTGCACACCAGGGCTCGCTTGGTCGACTTTTCCTTCCCCTGGCGAGCCTGGAAAAAGTGCTCGTGTTTTAAAAGGAAGACCCCGATGTCCTTAATTCGGTTTTTCAAGTTGGATTGTAATCCATGCCCATTCCGAGTCCTTTCTGGGGGCGGCTCGTTTGAAAGCCCTCGGTATCTCCTGTGTTCCTGCATGTCCTTTTACAGTACGGCGCTGTCATTTAATTACGAGACAATCCCCCACAACTGAGCAAGCATTTTCATCGTTGATAATGTTGGTAGCAGGCAACTGAGACAAAATGATTACAAACCTATGTTGCACTCAATAGTCCTTTAGAGGATTTCTCTCTTAATAGTCCTGGCTCATTCATGTTTGGTTCAGTACATTTGTTCTTTAAAAAAGGCGTAGATTAGAAGAGTTTCAGGGTAGGTTAATAACTCAACTGAAAATGGCTGCTCGCATTGTCCAAGCCTGTTCCTGCAGTTGCCTGGTGCTTTCTTCAGTTCTTCCACACTGCAGCTTTGGCCCAGTTGGTAAACAGCTTAAGTCCAGACATCTTTTCATTCTGCGGCGCAGCGGATTGAAATAAAAATGCATATAAGTGGCGACTGACTGGCGCTGGGCTGACAATAGCCTGTAACATTATGCAAGGGTATTTACATAGGAATAAGGCCTTGGTAAAGAAGACAGGGGCAATTAATGACTAGGGCCACACATATAAGGAAAGTTTGTCCAATCTTTTCTTCAATAAAGATCTTTTGTAAAGTGCTATGGAAACTCATGGAGGCCCCCAAACAGAGTAGGAGAGGGACTTTTGTTGGTGGGGTTTTTTTTTTTTTTGGTTTCTTTTTTTAGCTCGGAGTTAAAAGGGACAAATTTTGTAAAGGTTAAATGTAATTCTTCCGTGGTGTCGAATTTTTGCTATTGTCTTTTTTTTTCTCCCTTTTATTTTTTGCCACAGGATTCAGGTTTTCATGGCTTTTCCCCCTAGGAGAACATGTGGAATAAAGAAATAAACTGAATGATGTGCCTCAGCCAGGCAGGGTGGTGGAAGTGAAGGGTCTGGAGGAGACCTGTCACAATGCTTGACTCCTCCTTTTCCAGGTTTGGAATTTCAGCTAATTTGTAAGCACTTAGGGCCTGACTCTGACCTCCCTTACACCCCAGCAGAGCTGCTGAGGCTGCCAAAATGTTCCCTGCCTTCTGAGTTGATCTTTTTCCTTCATTTTGTCCAGATGGATTTGGCCATGAGTGATTCTGACAAAGCAAGGAAGCCGAGGGCCGAGCGCCACCCGCAGCGGTGTGGTGGGGACGTAGCCCAGGGCAGAATTTAACCCCGTCCCGCCAGATGGGAAACCCACCCCTGGGCTTGCAGACACAGATAATGAACCCCTTTCCCTGGGGGACCCCAGCCCACATCCACCCGGGGCGAGGATGGCACAAAGGAGCCGCAGCTGATGGTGCCTCTGCACCTGCGGGGCGCGAGTCGTGGGTTTGTGCATCTTGTCGCGGTGAGGGAACAGCAATTCGGGTGTGAAACCACCACGATGGGGCTCCTGGGAGCCTCTTCACCAGCACCAGGCACACCTTTGGTGTCCCCTTTTTCCTCCCAAGATACTCAAGCCACTGATCTCTCTGTCTCCCCTGCCCCTGTGGATGTGTTTTCCGTGGCACATCTCTGGATGGCAGCTCAGATGTGCCCACATCAGCTGAGCAACGTTGATTTCAGGCTCCTCTGGTGGTGTTCAGTGACTTTGCTCTTTTTCTGATGATCGTGGAGGGTTGATTCTGTAAGGTTTTTAACTTGCTATTCAGATGACTTTGGGTCTCTGCCTTGAAAGCAGAGCTGGGATCCTCCTGCTCAATCCATTTAAGTGTCCAAGAAGTGAATCCTTTGGTGGACACCAGTGAAGAAAACCCATGGATAACCCTAAGTTCTGCCAAGCTTTTGCACCGTTTCCTGATCTAACACTGAATCCTTTTCCTTTTAGGTAGATATTCTTACAGCAGAATGTAACTCCAAGAAGGAAGATTTCCCAGGACCCCCTTTCTTTAAAGTATTTTTTAGAATCAAGTCTCCCACGGAATTTAATTCCTGAAACGCTTGCTGGATGTTGTAGAGAGGGACACAAATGTTACTACCACCTCAACGGCTTGGTTCCTACGAGAGGAGCGTGCAAGGAGCAGGGAATGTGTTTCTGCTGCATCCCCAGAAAGCTGCAGAAATCAATGCCTCATTCAAGGCTATTGATCAGTACTAAATTAATTAGACTTCAAGGCTTATGGCAGTTGATAAGACAACTTGTTAATTTAGTCAATGATAGTGTTTTCCCTAAAGCAGCAAATACCCTCTTGCTCAGAAAAGACATTTCTAGCTCTTGCCACTCAACTTTATTTTGCTCCCCCTCTCTTTTATGAAAAAAAAAGGAAAATAAATTCACTTTACATTTAAATTAAGATAAGAATTGGACAAGGAGCTGCTTCCATTTACCCCTATTTGCCTCTCTTTTCTCCAGCATGGAAGTGGGGTGTCGATAACATCTGATGTAATTTAACAGGACGGCACCATAACATTCCAGCTCCTTCAGTCCAGGCTCATTTATGGGGATGTTCATTTGGGAAAGCTGCTGGGGAGAGGAGGGAGGAGGGAGCAAAGCCACTTTCTGCACGTGGGTTGGTCACTTTTTTAATGGCAAACCCACGGCTTTTGGTTCCCAAGCAAGGAGGATGCTCGCGGCCACCGACAAAGGTGAATGAGATGAAGATATCCCAGAATACCCTGGACATGGGGCCACACTTCCTGCTGGCTGGGAAGGACAAAAGGACAAATCCCAAGGAGTGCCGGGGTCCCACCACCAGCTCCTGGAGGCACCAGTCTGCTACCAGCAGCACTCCAACCCTCGGAGAATGCTAATCAGCCACTGAAGAGCTCAGCTTTCCTGCCATAATTCTATAGCGCCGTTGAGGACCCCATAGTGTTCACTAAATAAAGACAACTAATTGAGAATTTTTTGCACATTTTGCTCAGTGGACTTGTTGTTCAGGCGGTTGGTTGGGGAGAATGTCCCCCTACTGACAACAGGGGCTGATTGTTTTGGCAGCCGCCGGGTTAGCGCCATTGCCCGGGTCTGGGGCTGACTTTCCAAGTATGACAAAAATGTTTAATTTCAGAATTTTTCTTTTTTTTTTTTTAATTATGCGGCTGGGAATTATTTGGGCTATGTGGGGAATAGGCTGTCCAGTGTTCACGTGACAAAAAGAAAAAAATTATATATACTGGCAGGGTTTCAGAATAAAATCTTTGTCTTTCTTTGCCTCTGTTTTCCCCCTAGTTTTTTTTTTTTTCTCCTTCCCCCTGTATTTCTATGGCGAGGCCGACATTTTTGTGTCTGCAGGTGACACTTTGATTGAAACTAAAATTAATAAATCAGCTGAAAAGCTCACACCTACAGCTCACAGCAGGGCCTTGAAAACACAGTTATAAAGGGAGCTTTATGCCCTTGTGTAAAGAAGGAATAAATTACAGAAGCACTTGTTGCCCTTGGACTCGATTTTGCTTTGCAGGCTGGTATCTTATTTTTGGAGCTTATTGTTAATCAACAGGTTCCTTGTAGGTTTAGCAGGTGACTTTGTTATTAATCTCCTATTTGACCACTATGGCATATTAATGAGGTGGGCTCCTGGATGTGGCTGTGTCTCCAGCACAAGGAATTAGTTTAAAAGGTGCACTCTCTCCTCAATTGCCCACAGTTAACGATGCTGCAGCCCAAATGCAAAGTAGCATTTTTTACAGCTTGTGTAGCATTAGGAGTGTTTTACTAACATTATGTTCCTCACTGTGCTTTTCTTCTCTTGTATACTTATTTCTTCTCCATGGAGGGCTATTATCAGGCTTACTGGTCCTTCCTTCTCTTTATATTTTGGGGGGCTTTCTTCATTTTTCATTCCCCTAGCAAAATCAAGGAATTATATATAAATGACAAAATGATATCCTTTCTTATTAATGTGCACCTTGGTTTTAATTAAACAATTCCAGAGCGCTTTGGAGTACCATTGGATTTAAATAAAACGCTCAGCTCAACATTTCCCTTCGAAACTGGCTTAATAAATATCATTATAAAGTGCAGGAATTCAACCAGCCCCATTTCACCTTGTATTTTGGGTCTGATTTAAGCTTGGAGTGAGGATACCTATAGGGGTACTTTGAGAACATAAAGAAAAGCTGAGGATTTAAGACTTAAATTTGTAATTACCGGGATCTGCCGAAATACATAATATTATGAGCCAGGCTACAAAACACCCTGGTGGAAACAACAGCTTTGTTGTAATACAGTAATTTCTACATTCCAAGGAACGTGCTCTGCCTTAGATGGTTATTATTGGCATTTGCTTTCATAACTTTCAGACGTGTGGTCTACCTCCCAAACAGATACATTTTCCTATTTAAATTAGCACTGTCAGGCTTATGCCTGCAGATTCCCAGCTTTTTTTTTCTTCTTTTTTTTTTAACAAGGGCTCTCACACGCAACAGCATATTTGTGTCAGGTTAGATGTCAGCCTTGAGTTTTAGCCTGAACCGTAAAATATCTGTCTTTTATGGATTAAGTTCTAAGTTATCAAGTTACTTTAGCTTGGTACTTTGATATTCCTCTTCTCTGGCCTCTTTTAATTGGGATTTTTTTTTTAAGGTAGAAGAAATGAAATCTGCTAGATTGTATGTGTAAGAAAAAAGTTATTTAAGGTATTAGTAGCACATTTACTACAGCAAGAGTTAGGTGTTGGACCCTTCTGCCTCTCACATAAAAGCCTGTGGAAGATGTGCAGTCCACATTCAAAGTCATATTAGAATTTTGATCTATATTTTCAGAAATTAAAGTCAGTTTATTTTGCACAGTGCTCAGCTTGGGCCTCTGAAAAGAGCTCAGATAAGCTGAGAAAAACACCCCAAAATGATGCATAGAAGTGAAGCATCCCCATGGACAACCAGACATCCCTGGTTATGGGGGGAAAAACCATGGGGGAAAGATGGAAAAAATTCACCTGCAGACCCTGCAGCACCCTGAGAGAGGAGAAGATGAGCAATTGTGATGAAATACCCATAAGCACACTCACAAACTTGGATCCCACCCAAGGCACTCCCAGCAGAGGACGTGTCCAGCTCACGCCTGTCCCTCTAAGTCTTCCCCAGGATGAGCTGATAGGGCTCATTTTCAGACATCAATAATTCAACCACTTAGCTTGTTACAATCAAAGGGAGATCTTCCCTTTTTCAAGCGAAAAAAAATACCTAACTACACTTAGGGAAAAAAAAAACCCAGCACATGAGGGTGGTTTTGAGCTCTGAGAAAACACAAAGTAATTACCACTGACTTTATATTGTGTTTTATTTTTAAGGAACCACCGTTTAAGCGCTTTTTCTGGGCTGCTGTTCAGGGGTTTTGTGTTGTGGTCTTGTTTGTCAGGGCTCGAGGAAGAGGGAATTTTTACAGCACAGGCCCAGCCCCCTGCAAATCAGGGCTGGTGGTTAAAACACTGGCAAACCCTTCAGTGAAGTGGTGTTAGCAGGGGCTGCTCCACTGCCCCTTTCTAAGGAGGAATCCTTAATGCAACACACATTTGGGAGCCCTTCCCATCCCCAGCCCCCATCTCCCCAGAACTACTTGCAGCACAAGGAGGTTGGAGCTTATTTTGTCTTTTCACAACTTAGCAAGATCAGACACATTTCTGCAATGCATATGCAGATTTTACCTCTTGTTACTTTCTCTAATGAGCTTTCACTTAATCAATTTGACAGTAGCCTTTCTTCCTTTTTGCTTCGTGTCCTCTAGGAAAGTATTCAGGAAAAAGTGTTAACAGTTTCAAGGGGTATTAGCAAAATGAAATGGTGGCGCAGCCAAATTTAGGAAGATGGCAAGAGTGCTTTAAGAAAAGAAAAAAAAGGAAAAAGAAGTTAAAATGGGGGATGTGGATTTAACAAGAATGTTTGTCTAGGAAATGAGCACGACTGCAGACACCACTTTTATTTTCCTGCAAATAATTTTTTAAATTATGCTAGTAATGAGGAGAGAAATCCTGAGTTTATGTAATTATCTGGGTTGCAGAAGCGAGCACTTTCCTTGATGATATGTAACCACTCAGAAAATAAAAATATCCTCTTTAATGGGCTGTTGACTGCAGGCTCCAGTCTGAGCCAGCCATGCAGGACAGGGATGCTGGAAGTCCCAGGGACGTGCAGAGCCATGGGAAGTTGTCTGCAGAGCCCTATAAATCCTAAATACCCAGATTATCAAATCCAATTCCATATTTAATTCTTGTGTGGAGGGTTTCATACAATCCCAGAATGGTTTGGGTTGAAAGGGACCTTAAAGACCATCTTGTTCCAAACCCCTGCCATGGGCAGGGACACCTTCCACTATCCCAGGGTGCTGCAAGCCCCGTCCAACCTGGCCATGGACACTTCCAGGGATGGAATCCCCTGTGCCAGAGCCTCACCACCCCCAGAGTCAAGAATTCCTCCCAATATCCCATCTAACCCTGCCCTCTGGCAGTTAAAGCCATTCCCACTCATCCTATCACTCCTTCTTTTTGCCTCTTCCAGCTCTCCTGGAGCCCCTTTAAACACTGGAAGGGACTTTGGGATCCCCCTGGAGACCCCTCTTCTCCAGAACACCCTGGATTTCACAGCACTTGTTCAAAGGCACCTGCAGGAACAGAAATCAGTTTTCTTCCTGGCACAAGAAACCAAAGCAGGCAGGGAATCCCCCCCAAAGCAGAGCTGCTGCAGCCTCTGAGTCAGCCCTTACTCACTCAATGTCATCACTAAGCTGAGGGCATCACTCAGGCATTAAATTCATAACAGCAAAGTGACAAAGGACTGCTGACAGCGCCTTATTGACAAGGGACAGGAGCCTCAGCTGGGGCTTTAGTGACAGCCACAGGCAGCAGGAAGAGGGGATGGACAGGAGGAAAACACTCATGTAAAAGGCTTGGGGTTCCCCCAGTCATAAATCCACTGGAGTCTCCTAGCCTGGCCTGGAGGTCAGAGAAAAAAATCAGTCCAATTCCAATTTTTCTTTAAATCCTGATTTTTTTTAAATGAAAGAAACCAGAAATGCCTCTATGTACCTTCATCTAAGCAACCTCAGCAAGTGTTTCATGTGAAGCTCACTTCACACATGACCCATGGGAGCACAGCCCAGTTTGCAGGATTGGACATACAGGGAGTGGGGATGCACCTAAGAAAATATTTTTCTTTCTGTTCATGAAAAAATTTGTATCTTGATGCCTTGGAAGATGCAGCCCTGGGTACCAACGACCTGGGTACCAATGACCCTCCATCTGATGCTCTGTTTCTTTCCTAAAATGGATTCCTTCCTGCTGCCCTCCAAGCCAGAAAAAGTCCACTTTTCTGTCCAACATGGAACAGCTCCATCACAAAACACATAATTACCAAATCCATGAAAATGTGGATTTCCTCACTGCCAGAGCAAGCTGTGATACCCAAAAACCTGGAAAGAAAGTGTGGCTGCCATAGTGGACCCTGAATCTCATTTTCAACATCATTGCCTTCAAACTGAAGGATTAAATCCCCTAAAGTTCTCCAAGGGTTTGCCCTAGTGAGTGGGGTGCTAAGGGCATCATTTTTATGTATTTCTGATGTCATTTTGCCCCGGTTTGAGCTGAGATGGGGTTCAGAAAAAGTGTGCTCAGTGAGAGTCACAACACAACATTGTGGAGCTGAACCTCACAGGGCAGAGAAAAGAGGGGGACACAGACCCAGAGAGGCTTTGGCTGAGGTTTCCTTTCCTGGCCCTATTTCCATCCCAAAACACGGAACACACAGAGTATGTGCTGCAACGGGGCTTTTCCAAAATCACTCTTTTCGAGTATTTTATTCTGATCTTCTGTTTAAGCCGGGGTCCCAAACCTTTAAATCAGAGGCAATTTTGTTTTCCTAGCTGTCAGCAATATTTTGGCTATTTTAAGAATGTAGGACAGGGTTAAGGATTAGTACCAGCATTTCTTTTCTGTGTATCAGAGCTGCTTAGCAGTAATTAATTAGGACATTGGGTTTTGTACTCCTGGTTCAGGTCATTTGCCTATGAGCAGCTCAAGCCTTTTACAAAGGCACGCTGCATATGTTTCTGGGTACCTTTTTGAGAGAAGATTTAAATTGGCCAGATGAATAATACTTTGCTACAAGTGTTTTGCCCTAGGCAAAAAAGGTTTTCTTCATATTATCATCGCCCGGAGCTGGAATCCTCAAGCTTGATGTGACTGGTGTTATACTGTCACATGGCAATGATGTAAGAACAGGAGCTCTCTGTGTCAGACAAATCTGGATTTAGGGGAATTATAGCAGATGTTGCAAAATGGCAACAGTTTAGCAAGTTCCTTTCATCCCTTGGTTGGGAGGCAGGTCCACAAAGTAGACCCAGACAGAGAAGAATGTTATCTTTGATCCCTTTCACTCCGGGGCGAGGAGGCTCCACCCGATGAGGGATGCAGCGAGGCTGGAAACAAAAAATAAATTTACAGTAGCTTTTCGCCCGGCAGTATGGAAATTGGCCATTATTTATTCATGCTGTTTGCCCAGACATGTATAAAAGATTTTTATCAGGGGGTAGCGCGTATTGTGCGCTATAAACAGATTAGGGGCACTCGATATTAAGATTAATGGCACGGAAAAACACTTGGAAATTTGTGTGTGGTTAGATTAGAGGGAAGACTTGCAGCTCCTCTGCACCATGTGTGCATGGACAGTGGCACAGCCGTAGTGTCGTGCCGAGGCTGCGAGGAGGGGAGGAATATAATTGCCTCTGATAGAGAAACACAAAACTCAAACGTTGTAGGAAATCACATAAATTTTATCCAGCATGTCAGATTTTTAAATTTTTTTTAATGAAAGAAATTGGAAATATTTCTATACACCTGCATTTGGACAAACATCTCGTTCATACCTACACAGGAACCAAACACATGATGACAACGTGACAGACCCTGTTTACCACACGAAAGCACCACCTGCGGTGAACAAAACAGGCCAGTGTAGGACAAGCAGTAATTCTTTTCATGAGTTTAAATCTGGTTGGAATTCGGGCAGAAATTTGCAGGATTTTCTTAAACTGGTTGGTTCATTAGAAATTAAAAAAAAAAAAAAAAAAAAAAAAAAAAGAAAACAAAACAAAACAAAAAAAAAAAACTTGGTACAGGCACAAAACCACCCCAGTCTTTGATTAGGTTTTATTGAAAAATTTAAAAGTTCTTTTTTACTGCCTGAAAGCAACACAGATCAGAGATGTATGGGACAGGCATAGCTGCTCACACTGCACAGCCTCTCACCCAGTGTCCCCATGGCCACACTGCCCAAAGCCACCTTACCCCAAGCATCCTCAGGTGCACTGAAATCCAAACCCCACAGGAGCTGAACCAGGGGGTTTCAGGCACACTGACTGATAATAGCTGTGGTTTGTATTGACACCTCACCTGCCTGAACACGCAGTGTTCATTTTTAAGAGCAGAAATCCAGCTGGGTTCAGCTCAGGAGGGTATCTAGGGGCAAGCTCAGATGTGAATATTGGAGTCATGGCACTGCACTTCAGCTCACACACGAGTTTAAAGTCTCTGCTTTCACCTCTGCCTGAATTTGGCTCTTGCCCTTCATGTGGAGCATCCTGCCTGATCCAAACAGGACACAGTGGTGGAGAGGGTGGTGTCAGAGTCCTGACACACCTTTCCTGTGGGTGTCTGCAGCCACCTGAGCACCTCACACCCCTGAGTTGTCAACAGGACCTGGCTGCTCCATTTCTGGAAGTGTTCCAGGCCCTGATGGACGGGGCTTGGAGCAACCTGGGGTAGTGGAAGGTGCCCTGCCCATGGCAGGGGTTGGACCTGGATGGTCTCTAAGGTCCCTTCCACCCCAAACCATCCTGTGATTCCGTGATTCTGTGATTCTATGACCGAGCTGGACACAGCCCTTGCGTTCTCCAGCTGCATCGGTGACCTTTCAGTACCATCTTGAGGAAATCACCCCCAAGCTGTTCTGCTCACAGGAGAACAGAAAGACCCTTCTTCACCTCATTTTGAACACTTCAGATCAGAGGAGACCTGCAGCAGCCAGGCCAGGCTGACCCCAGCCCCCTCCTGTTTCTGTCCCTGAGCTGACCTGCACCCAGGGCTGTCTTCTACTCTTTATCCTCCCCACCAAGGTGGCATTTGTGAGGTCAGATCCTAAATTTTACCTCTCCAAAGGAAACATCTGCTCCTGTCTGCCCACCAAACACCTTGAGATGGCAGTTCTGCCCATGGGAAGCACCACAGACCCCACACAGGCAGTAAATTCTTCTTTCAGGACATCCTTGGGATGGCCTTACAGCACAGCACTGACCCTCTGCATCCTCCATAGAACCAAAACCCAATGAGGGAGCGGCTACAACCAACATTTCGCCAAGCACAAAGCCAAAACCTTTAATTGTGGCCACCCAGCAGATCAATGCCACCACCACGGCGCGGCCAAAACCACGCGCAACCGTCACAGCCCAAAAATTGGTCGCGCCACTCACGGCCCCGGCCCCGTGTGCCGGGAATCAGAGGTGTTGTAAGGAAAACATGGGATCAGCACACATTCCCATTCAAGATGCCTAATCTTGTCCACACTCAAAATGGCACCGGCTAAAATTGGTTTTCAATTGATTTAAGTTCGCTGGCACAAAGCCCTGTGTAGACATTCTTAAATGGGTTTAAAAATGGCTTATCAATTTAGCTTAAGACACTTAGTAGCTAAACTAAGCTAAATCGGTATAAGCCAGGTTTAAATTGATTTATGATGTCCACAAAGAGTTTTGCACTGGTTTAACTAAATTGCTTTAAAAACACACCGCCACTTTAGCCTTCAAAAGTGAGTGCCTACGAGTGTAAGGATTTAGGGTAAATGTCTTTAAAAGTGCCTAAATATCTGAGGAGCTTATGCCCCTTTTCCCTAAACAGACTTAGGCTCTCCGAAATCAGAAACTGTCCTTTGTAACTGCTACCCCAAAAGTCCCCCCCCCCTTAAGAGGGGTAGGAGTTTGTTGGAAGACTTGAGAAGCTTTCAAAGTAGCCGAGCTCGGGTTGCAGGCAAGGATAAAGGAATGCCCTTTTGTTCCCACATATCTCTCCTTACGTCACAACGAGACCAATTTCTTCTGAATCCTGGCTGACTTTGCATGTAGTAAATAATTTGGAAGAGACGACAGACCAGGCAAAAATGATTCACAGCACAGAGTTGTTGCACTTCATCGTAGAGGACCCAAAGGGGAAAGCATTGCTCAAGGGAAAGAATTTTCATTCATTAAAAATGAGTTTTCTTTCCTCTGAGCCAGTAAAGATCATATTTGTCCTGTGCCATGACACGAGAAGAAAGGGAAAGGCTTAGAAACATTGCTTGGGCCAAAATGTTGTTGTCTGTAAATGAAATAAGCACTGTTAGACTGCTGTGAGTTAGCTCAAAAGCAACATTAACGTGGCAAATTATCCCATTGATTTTAGGCAGGGTTCTCCATTGATTTTTTTGCTTTTTAAAAAACTGGCTGTATGAGCCAGCCCATGGTGGCTAACTTCTTAATATCTGGGCACCTAACCTGAAAGGTTAGGAAGGGACTTCTGTCCTTTCCCTGAGTTTTAAGGACATGGAAATTTTGTGAAACCCTCGTGCTCCTTTCTGGCTATCAACATTGGAAATGAGACCCGCTCTCCTTTGCTGGATTTAAAAGCAAATAGATTCAACATCCCCGCAGGACAATATTCCCAATTCCCTCCAGGCCTGCAGTCAGCTCCTTTCTGTCTCCATCCCAGAGAGCCAGAGATGGGATCAGGCCGGGCTTTGGGGCTGAAAACCCTTCTTGTATCGATTCATGTGCTTAGCGTCGTTTCAGAGAGGCCGAAGCGAAGGCAAAAGTCCCCCCTCCCATTTTTTATTCCTGAGAACCGATGATAACTGAGAGGAAATTCTCAGTTTGCCCCATGATGGGGGTCACTCAGAGGAGCCTCCCTTGTTTTTTTTTTTTTCTGGTTTTGTGGAGGGGAGCAGGGATGAAAACCCCTTGGAGGAGCCATTCTGGGGCACATCCCTGTGCCTCATCCTCCTCCTCCTCCTCCAGAGCTGGTCCTTCTGCAGGGCTCAGCCTCAGTGACACAAAGTGGGGGCAGGATCCTGTGATCCATGGGGAAAATTACACAAGGCCTAAAGACGGATATCCCTTTTTTTTTTTTTTTTTTTTAAATATAGGCAAATTTGGAATAGAAATAAAAATTCTTTCCATGGTGTGTTAAAAGCACCCAGAATTTTAGAGCTTCAACACCTCAAAAGAGACACGAGCACGAGTGTTTCTTCCCTCTCTTACTCTTCACTTACTCACAGGAGAAGGTGAAGATCCGAGGGGCTTTATATTTGCAGCAGCCTTCCCGATATTCGCGTCACCCGACCAGGAAAAATATTTTTAAAGCCAAACAAATATTCATTAATATTTATTTGCTAAATCTAATGATCATTGTGATTCTCCCTTCATCTATTCTTCCCTTGATGAGTGTGTGGCACTCCCATTAAGATTAATAGCGGTTTCACATGCACAGTCAGGGGAGATTAGACCCCTGCCCCAGGCCTCCTGCCAGCCCCATGTATGTCTTTGGATTCAAGCTCAGAACCCTGGCTGATGGCAGTGAAAGCACCATGTGTACAAAAAGCTCCAATCCTGCCCGGGGCTGAGCATTCTCCCCGCCAGCCCCATCTCCGAACAGACGGAGGATAAAAAAAAAAAAAATAAAATTACATCCATACTTTGAGGAGAGGGTGGGTCAAGGGCATTTGATTAATTTCAGATTTGTTTCTGACACTGCAGCTGGGTGAAAATGTGTCCCCAAATGCATTTATTATGCTGTAAAGTCTGGGGCTGTCTGGGGAGCATATGTTGGTGTGGGGTCACTGTTCCTGCGAGCACGAGATGGGATTTTTTATGGCAGACTGGTCTAGAACGGCATATGGGGATCAGTGAGGGTGCACTGGAACCATTTCTTAGCAAAATAAACCCCACAAAGTTGACTCCACCTGCAGAAATCGTGTTTTGTGACTGTTGTGATTCTTCCTGGGTGTTCAGCTCTGCCATCATGCAGCCTGGCCCAGAGATGCACTAAAGCCACCCAATTTTGAAAATTAGGTATGGAATATGTATCATCTTCTTCACCAGGCAGGGGCTCTCCAAAGCCCTCCTTGCACCTTCAGTGGGATTTTGAAGAAGGCCTTTCTTCCAGTGACACGAGAAGTACTTCTGTCACAAGATGGATCCATGTTCTGAGAGCAATTATGCCTTTGAAAGGCTAAAATATTTTGAATATTCCTGGTGCAAAAAGCTGCTCGCAGGTGTAAGGGTTTGCAGCACCCGAGTAGATGAGGTGTATGTTGTGTGTTGGGTCTGATGTAATTTTTTTTTTTTTTAAAGCTGCATTTTTTCTATTTCTTCCTGATGATTTTTTTATCATCTCTTCATTTGCAGCCATTCACCAATATCCCCTATTCCATCCCCGTCCTGGTCTTGTCAGATTAAACACAGCAGCTGCCTCACTACTTGCACCACTGAAGAATTTCTTTCCCCTCTTATTTCCATGGTATTTCTGGGAAGAGGAAAAGAAGGATTTTCTAATTGCTGGCACAGACGGTGTGTGGAGTAATTTACTGTAATTAATAATGAAGCCTCATGCTCAGTTTCCCCAGGCTTTCCAGTGGCACCACAAAAAATGAAGCATTTATAAGGCTTTTTTTGAGGCTGAAAGCATAAAGACCTTTAAAATGATGTTTTCAGACCGCTTCCAATATCCAGCCAGACTCTCTATAGCAACAATTACAATTATTATTTTTACTGCCCCGAAGCACTGAAAAACGCTGAGCTCCAGCCTGAGCGAGGCGGGCAAGTCAGACATAAGAGTGAGGAAGAGCCAGGGAGCGAGCAGGAGTCAGAGCATGGAACTGCTCCACATCTGTCCCTCGGCTCGCTCGGAAGCATCCCACAATTAGGGTAAAACTGAGATATGGCATTGTTTTCCTGCATTGTATTGAGGCTTCGTGCAATGACCTCGTTATTGATTTGTGGGTTTTTTCCACTTGGAGCTTTGGCCCTCCCCACAGCACACAGACCACGCTCTAAATCTGATATTTATATCATACTGTCTATATCACAGTACCCATCCTATATTAGCAGGCACTGGGTAATCATGCCTTACCAATATTTACAGGTATTTTTATGTAAATATCTCGATTAGTCCTATTTAAACACGGCTGTAGCTGTTCACAGTATCAGGCACTAAATCTGTTTGATTGATTAGATAGATACGGGTAAATGATGAATATGTATGTTTAGAAAATGCCTTCTTGCACATTTGTATGGCACCATCTCTTCTTCTGGCTTTTCCAGTAAGAAATAATAAAAATTTAGAAATATATTTAATTGATGCAATTTGCAGGTCCGGCTCACGAGGTGCTTTAATAAGAAATAATCCTTAGAATTTCAGTTATTTCAATAAACACTCAGAACGCGCATTTTAATCTCTCCAAGATCATCATCCTTGTTTTAAACACAAGTTCCTAAAAGCCTGTGTTGTGATTTGCTTTCATTTTCGCTTTTTTGGCTTCGGCAATAGGCTTGAAAGTGCAGCTCTGAAAGCAGATTTCTTTATCCAGAAGCCAGTTTGGAGAGCGTCCACACAGGCTGCTATTCTAAGGCACCATTCCGAAGACTGCCATCCCCACGATGGCACATGAGATGTAATTTAGTCTCTGTGTTAATTTAGCCCAGGGTCTCTCCTGAGCAGAGAGGAGCGGCCGTGCCAAATTGTGTTAAACTGGGGATGGCGCTTTTGTGATACGGACAACTGTCTACCAGGATTGAGCTCAGACCACCAAACTACTTTCATTTAGATTCTCAATTTAGTCTTGAACCAAGGTCAGAAGTAATAGCCAGGGCTTTATCTTCTCAGCCAAGCCCCTGGTAGAGGGTCTCTTTGAAGTGGAGTGTGATCAGTGCGGTTTCTGAACTAAT
The DNA here is from genome assembly GCA_009741485.1 of Malurus cyaneus samueli. Taxonomy (NCBI): domain Eukaryota; kingdom Metazoa; phylum Chordata; class Aves; order Passeriformes; family Maluridae; genus Malurus; species Malurus cyaneus. Next base: position 3,215,812 of record CM019218.1, on the reverse strand, counting down.
GTCCAAGACAGTGATGTTTAATACATTTCCCTTTTGCATCTGCTGGTACGAGTGCAGGTTAATTCAAGTACAGTTTCTCCACAAGGAGCATTTTTTCACCCAGCTGCGGTGTCAGAAACAATCTGAAATTAACTCAAAACGCCCTCTTGACACCACCCTCTCCCCAAAGTATGGATGTAAATTTTTTTTTTATCCCAACTGCTTAATGCCGGTGGCTTTGGGTCTGATCCTGTTTTTATTGAAGTCAACGGCCTCGTTCACATTCACTTCAGTGATTGAGGCACTTTGAAGCTTCTCCCTACGTTGGGGTTTGTGGCTGCACGTCCTCCAGGTGGTCAGAGGGAGGGAGATGTCCATTCCCAGGGACATTTCCTGCCATGACACACGGGGAGCAGTGTCTGGTGACAGATATTACTCCACACTCACCAGTCAAGCCAGCCAACCCCTAAACCTTAAATGCAGGGTCACATTTGTCTGGCAGTACAAATTTAAGAGGTGTGAGTTTTATTCTGTTGCCTTACTCATACTATGCTTTTTTAAGGATCTGGAATCAAAATCCTGAATGCTCCTGCAACATTTCTTCACAGATTGGTTCAGGTCATTGCCTGTAACAGCTCATGGATGGAAACCCTTCATAATCGAGTCACCATTCCCCAATGCCAAGGCCACCACTGTCCATGTCCCCAAGTGTCACATCACACAGCTTTAAATCCCTCCAGGAATGGTGACTCCACCACTGCTCTGAGCTGTCTGGTACAATGCTTAACCACCCTTTCCCTGAAGAAATCTGCCCTGATATCCAATCCAAACTTCTCCAGGTGCAGTTTAAAGTAATTTCTCTCTCCTGCCCTGTTCCTGAGCTGAGCCCTGTTTCCCCAGCTGCCCCTCCTGTCAGGAGTTGTGCAGAGCCACAAGTCCCCCCCAAACCTCCTTTTCTCCAGGCTGAGCCCCTTTCCAGCTCCCTCAGAGCTCTTGGTGCTCCAAATCCTTCCCAGCTCCGTTCCCTTCCCCAGACACGCTGCAGCACCATTTTGGGACCAAAACCAAGCACAGGATTTGAGGGACATCCTCACCAGTGTCAGCAGAGTGGGATTGTCACTGCCCCGGTCCCACTGGCTCCACAGGCACCTCGCTGTGTGGGGCACAGTGAACAGTTGGGTGCAAATAGAAAACAGCCACCAAAGACGCTGATTTCTTCCAAACATGGCCCAAAACTCCCAGAAATTGATTCTCCTCCCAACCATGTGCCACACCTCATGCAGTTACAGAACAGTTTGTGGCCCCTTGCACCTGATGTGTGGTCCAGGAGGCCTCTGAACACCTCAATCAGAGCTAAAACAGAGGTTTCATTCACTTCTCTGACACAAAAACCCCTGTATGGATATTTTCATCCTAATAAAAATGTCCCACAAGTATCCACCCCATGCTTCTAGCCAGAGCTAATCTGATGTACACCCCTCACCTCAGGTTGTTCCTTAAATAAGCATCCCCAGGTATAAGATCAAGGCTTGCAGGAAATGGAAAGGGAATTGCTACCAATTTTCCCTTACTATTTTTTTAGATGTTTTTTCCCCACACAGGACTGCTACTGAAATGGATTTATATCAAAATATCCTTTTCATCAAAGCTTACAATTGAATACACAAAAAAAATTTCTTTTTTTTCCATGCCACAATTTCTTGATTAAAACAGAGCCAGGCTTCACCTGGCTGAGTCTGGAGTTTTATGGTTAGCCAAGAAGTGGACTAGAAAGAAATAAAGCTCTGCAAACTCCAAATACTGTACCCAGAAACAGACACAGGACGTGCAAACCCTCCATCCCTGCACCCAAGTGTGACAGGCAGTTCCTGACATCTCAGCCATGAAATTTTGGAAGTATTTAAGCAGAATGGGCTGAGTTTGAAGAGTTGTGTTTACCTTCCCTTCAAAATACTGGTGATGGAATGGGTGGATGAAGCAGTTTCTGCTCAGGCACAGCAAAACCCACATTTTGAAAATATGATGAAACTACAGAAAAAAAAGGCTGGAAAGGACATCAAGAAGCCACCCACCCATTCCTCTGCCCAGTGTGGGATCACCTGTGTTTTTCAGGCTGATGTTAGTCAAACATGCAGTTAAAAGCCTTCACTGTCCCTCCAGGCACTCTGCTCTGTTTCTCCTCATGGGAAGCATTTCTTAACCTCAAGATGAGCCTCAGCACTTCACCCAGAACCCTTTCCTTCTTGTCCTCCCCTTGGCATGGAGGACACACTCAGCACCGCACAACAGTTTTGGAGATGTTTGACAACTCCTATCACCACTCTTTTGTGGCTTTCTGCTCCAAGTTAAATTCACCAAAATTTTTCATTTCCAACCTTGCTTTGGTGTAGCCATGGTTCCTCCCCGGACTGGTTTGACCTGTAACCTCTCCTTCCACTTGACAGAACAAGGCCAAACTCCTGAAGGCCTCCAGGTAAGACAATCTTCTTTGATAAATTGGAAGCATTGGAAAAGAACCCGAAATCATCACACCGAGTGTTAAAGACAGTCATAGCTTTTTTTAAAGTGGTTACAAATAACTTGTTTCTGGTGAAGTTATCTTGCCCTAACATATCCAAATTACAGCATTCTCCTTTAGCAATTGTTCCACTGTTCTGAAATTGTCTGCTCTTGACAAATTCTCAGACTTTCCTTGACTGAGTTGCATTTTATTTATATTCTGTATTATCAGCAGTTCACCCTGTAGTTTAGAAATTTCAGAGAAGCCACCCCTGCTAAAAAATACCTGATCCCAATCACAGAAGAAACCCCTGAACCAGTAAAAAATCAATCCAAAGGAAGGCTGATCCACAGTCATTAGGCTCAAAATAAATGGAACATTCTTCAGCCTGGGCTGTGCCAGTCTGTCTGGTGTGGTTTAGGAAAAACCAGCAAATTCTGGGAAGATTTGTCCTTTTCATTGGATGCCTGAGACAGGAGTGCTTGGCAGCTGGGGAAGCACTCCCTCCCTCAGGTTCTCTGAAAGTCTCTGTTTCTACCCAATAACTGCACCAGGGGCTTAAGTTAGTGCCTAAATTAGATAGTGTGCATACAGCCTGCAACTTCCCTGGTGGGAATTCCCATCTGTAAAAAAGAAGCAATTTCTACCTAACAGTGGGCTATGAGGGAGAATTAATAAGCTAAGGGGAGGCTCGATGAACAGGCAAAGCCTGTGAAGGGTTGTGCCGGTGTCACCGCTCTCCAGGTGGAGGCAGCCATCCCACAGACCCCTCAGAGCACTGGGATAACATGTTTGACCAGACCCTTGACCACCCAGCTACCCCTCTTCTGGAGGTGTCGAGGTTTGTCACGTCTCGTAGCCGTTTTCAGCCGAAAGATCAATTCTGAACTCGCGACACGTCTCGCGGGACGTGGAGCCACCACACGGCTTCGTGCCTCAAAACCAGCATAGGAAGGAGAAGGCTGTGATACTGTTTTACACAGCTGAAGTTCTTCCAAGGACCAAATAAACACCTGAGATAAACTTGGATTACTGGCTTTTATTTCTTTCATGGTTAGAAGATCCTTTGGCTGAAGTGATGCTGGAGATGAGGAGAAGTGAGACCAGCAGGGGCCTGGCTGGAGATGAATAATGGATCCAGCACCTAAAAAAACTGTATTTAGACTCACTGAGTTGCTTTGGCCTCTCTAAATTTCCTCCTGATAGCTCAAGGCCCTCAAAGGCACCAGCTTAGGATCTGGGGTGGGAAAGGTGTGAAATAAAGAGGAAATTGATGAATCAGAGAAGTGGTTTGGGTTGGAAGGGACCTTAAACTTCATCCAGTTTAACCCTGCCATGAGCAGGACACCTTCCACGAGGCCAGGCTGCTCAGATTGGGAAGTAATTAATGAACAAATGAACAAATTAATGAACCAGAACAAATGCCAAGAGCTGCAGAGCAAGTCTCCACTGCTGGAGATTCCATCTCCAGACTGGACATTTTTCCAAGTGAGATTCTCCAATCCAAAACTCTTTATCCACAGACGCCCTATGGACTGCATTAAATAGCAGGACAGATTAAACAAATACAGTTTTCACTTGGCTTTTCAATCTGGGACTCCCTTTCTACGCAGACACACAAAATCTCACTCTCCCAATGAGCAACTTCAACCCAACACAGACATCAGGTTATTTTCACAAAATCTCCCAAAATGCTGAATTTACAGCGTTAGCAGCACACAGACAACCTTGGGTCTCCCATCCAGGGAGGTACATGAAAATTTGATTCCACTAAGCCTACAGCTTCAGGTACAATCCTTCCATGCATCTGTGCCCCCATTTTAAAACACATCATTCTGATGACATCCTGAGGCCAGAGTAGGCATTTTGGCACCTGCAGCAAAAGGTCGCC
>CM019218.1:3183509-3211417 GCA_009741485.1 Malurus cyaneus samueli | reverse complement strand
CTGGCTAAAATTGGTGTTTTCAATATGATTTAAGGTTCGCTGGCACAAAGGCCCTAGTGTAGACATTCTTAAATGGGGTTTACAAAATGCTTATCAATTTAGGCTGTAAGACCTTGTAAGTAGCTAAACTAAGGCTAAGTCGCGTAGTAATGAAAGGTTTAAATTGACTTTAATCGATGTCGCACAAAAGTTTTCACTGGTTTAGAAATTCGCTGTTAAAACACATCCCGCACTAATTTAGCCTTCCAAAGTGAGTGCCTCGAGTCGTTAAGGATTTGAGGTAACTGTCTTAAGTGCCTAATATTGAGGAGCTTTGGCCCTTTTCCTAACAGACTAGGCAGTCTCCGAAGTCAGGAAACTGTCCTTGTAAACTGCGACCGCAAAGATGAACATCACCCCAGGCCACCCCAAAAAAAAGTGGGGGGAAAGTGTCAGTAAATTAGAGAGATATCTCCATTTTACATCAGCTGGTGCAACACCAAGCCCTGCCTCAAATTTTTTTAAGGGACAGCAAATTCTCTGAAACCCCAGTTTTCTGTGGTGGGGCTTGTGCTTTTTTTTTTTTTTTTTTTTTCTTTTTTTTTTTTTTTTTTTTTTTGGGCAATTTTTATTTTTCCTTTCCCTCCCTAGGTATGGCAAGTCCATATGATCCCCAAATATTGAAATAATCCCATTGCTGCTCGCAGCATCCCTGCACACCACAGCAACTCAGGCTTTTATGTCGACGTGCACAGTCACAGTTTGGAAGATATCTGAGTGCTCATAGCCACATCTGTTGTTTTCTCTCTTTAATGATTTGCAGTTAGCCAAAATAATGGAAAGCAGGCAGAGCTTTTTAATATTGGCTTGCATGATATGAGCCTATCTGAGTCAAAATGTTTATTCTGCAGTGCTCCCGCTAGCTCTGGAAATTCGTGTATCTATATGTATTTGCGTGTTGTGCTTGACTAGGCACAAATTATGCTCTCAACTGGAAATATCACAAGTGTAAATAATTTGGAGACATAAGTGTCTGAGCGAAACTCGTGTAAAAGCTATTTGTTTTATGGATTTTGATCTCCAAAGTTTAAAATATGAGCAAACTTTTCATTAAGGGTTTTGCCATTTGTTTGAACACTCCTGTAGTAATTGGAAATGCAACAATTGTTTAAAAGTGGCATTGTCCATGAAAAAGATTTAGTGAGGATGATGAAGAAATTTCTTGAACCTAAAGACATAATCTGGTGATCCAATTCTCCCCACTGTGTCCATTCCCGTGAAACTCCATTTACTTTCTCCTATCCGTCACCAGCTCCCCCGCATCCCACCTAGCCAATCCTCTAGGTTTCCCACATTGTTTCCCCTTTTGTCTTTTCAGTCCAAACAGAAGAACAACAGACAAGGTTTCGAAGGGCAGGGAGCATCAGGGGCTGGAAGAGAATGGCTAAGATGAGGGTCAGAGTCCCAGCCCTACTGCCAACAGTTACTAGGGTTTGTGCTGCCTGGCTGGGCAGTGTTCAAAGACTTTGCTGGGCTTTGTTCCACTGTGTAGGGATTAGGCCTGGCGGTCTGAGAATTTGCCTTCTAATTAAAAAGGATAAAAGATAGAAGTAGCATTAGACTAAAACATAGCAGTGATACTTCACAGGCTTTTTTTTTTTTTTTTTGTAGTCACAAGACAACGCACGAAGTTGTCAGGTTGTTTATTTCTTTTGTTTTCTCGGCGCATGAATAAAAAAAAAATCATAATACAGAGAAGGGAGGGAGGAGGAAAGTTTTTGAAACTCTTCCCAGCTGTTCCATATGGTGAGTGAAGGCTGAATTTCTGTGTTCACTGTGGCAATTTTGCTCGCTGACTATTGCATTTATTGACAAGGATTACACCAGCTCCCTATCACACCCTTTAATGCTGTACCAAAAGGTGGAATTCCCCACATCATCCTGCCAAAGAGGAAACCTGAATTTCTGCTTCCACAACCTCTCCTTTCTTTTTATCCCCACTTTGCTTAGCCTCATTAGGGACACTCAAAACCAGCCACAAACCCTCCCCTCAAATTAACTGGGACATATTATTTTACCCGTGCAATGTGGAAAATGCCAGAGGCCACATCCAGATAGCGGTCTTATGGCACCGCTTTAATTATCCTTAAAATAAAAAAAAAAAAAAAAAAAAAAAAAAAAAAAAAGAAAAAAAAAAAAGAATGCTGGCGTTCTGAGCAGGAAGGGGAGCCAAATCCCCACAAGCTGTTACTCGTGTGAGTAATCCCATCTCTTGCAAAAGCCCTATTCAGGGCAGCCGCCAACATCCAGCCCCACGCAGGACGGTGAGGACGGGCGTAAATCCAGGGTCTGCCAGCCCGACAAGGGCCGTTGGAAGAATCCCTGCCATTTACAACTTGATCCTCTTTAAAAACATCCTCCGGGCTGTGGCTGGGGCAGGGGGAGCCGTGGTGTTTTTCAGAAATGTTCTGCTGAATTCCCCGGGCAGCCCCCGGTACCCTAAGGGAGAAGCTGAGGTGAGCAGTTGCGTAAGGGCCGCTGATGAGATTATATTAATTACTTTTCAGAAACAGGAAAGAAGGGGAAAAAGAAAAAAAAAAGGAAAAAAAATAAAAAAAAACTAAGAGGGGTAGGAGTTTGTTGGAAGACTTGAGAAGCTTTCAAAGTAGCCGAGCTCGGGTTGCAGGCAAGGATAAAGGAATGCCCTTTTGTTCCCACATATCTCTCCTTACGTCACAACGAGACCAATTTCTTTCTGAATCCTGGCTGACTTTGCATGTAGTAAATAATTATTCTCTCTCCTAAATAGGAAATTGGAAGAAATAAAAATCTCTTTCCATGGTGTGTTAAAAGCACCCAGAATTTTAGAGCTTCAACACCTCAAAAGAGACACGAGCACGAGTGTTTCTTCCCTCTCTTACTCTTCACTTACTCACAGGAGGAAGGTGAAGATCCGAGGGGGCTTTATATTTGCAGCAGCCTTCCCGATATTCGCGTCACCCCGCCAAGGAAAATATTTTTAAAGGCCAAACGAATATTCATTTATATTTATTTGCTTAATCTAATGATCTATTGTGATTCTCCCTTTCATCTATTCTTCCCTTGATGAGTGTGTGGCACTCCCATTAAGATTAATAGCGGTTTCACATGCACAGTCAGGGGAGATTAGACCCCTGCCCCGGCCTCCTGCCAGCCCCATGTATGTCTTTGGATTCAAGCTCAGAACCCTGGCTGATGGCAGTGAAAGCACCATGTGTACAAAAAGCTCCAATCCTGCCCGGGGCTGAGCATTCTCCCCGCCAGCCCCATCCTCCAGAAGCGACGGAGGGATAAAAAAAAAAAAAAAAATAAAATTACATCCATACTTTGAGGAGAGGGTGGTGTCAAGAGGGCATTTTGAGTTAATTTCAGATTTGTTTCTGACACTGCAGCTGGGTGAAAATGTGTCCCCAAATGCATTTATTATGCTGTAAAGTCTGGGGCTGTCTGGGGAGCATATGTTGGTGTGGGGTCACTGTTCCTGCGAGCACGAGATGGGATTTTTTTATGGCAGACTGGTCTAGAACGGCATATGGGGATCAGTGAGGGGTGCACTGGAACCATTTCTTAGCAAAATAAACCCCACAAAGTTGACTCCACCTGCAGAAATCGTGTTTTGTGACTGTTGTGATTCTTCCTGGGTGTTCAGCTCTGCCATCATGCAGCCTGGCCCAGAGATGCACTAAAGCCACCCAATTTTGAAAATTAGGTATGGAATATGTATCATCTTCTTCACCAGGCAGGGGCTCTCCAAAGCCCTCCTTGCACCTTCAGTGGGATTTGAAGAAGGCCTTTCTTCCAGTGACACGAGAAGTACTTCTGTCACAAGATGGGATCCATGTTCTGAGAGCAATTATGCCTTTGAAAGGCTAAAATATTTTGAATATTCCTGGTGCAAAAAGCTGCTCGCAGGTGTAAGGGTTTGCAGCACCCGAGTAGATGAGGTGTATGTTGTGTGTTGGGTCTGATGTAATTTTTTTTTTTTTTTAAAGCTGCATTTTTTTCTATTTCTTCCTGATGATTTTTTTATCATCTCTTCATTTGCAGCCATTCACCAATATCCCCTATTCCATCCCCGTCCTGGTCTTGTCAGATTAAACACAGCAGCTGCCTCACTACTTGCACCACTGAAGAATTTCTTTCCCCTCTTATTTCCATGGTATTTCTGGGAAGAGGAAAAGAAGGATTTTCTAATTGCTGGCACAGACGGTGTGTGGAGTAATTTACTGTAATTAATAATGAAGCCTCATGCCTCAGTTTCCCCAGGCTTTCCAGTGGCACCACAAAAAAATGAAGCATTTATAAGGCTTTTTTTTGAGGCTGAAAAGCATAAAGACCTTTAAAATGATGTTTTCAGACCGCTTCCAATATCCAGCCAGACTCTCTAATAGCAACAATTACAATTATTAATTTTTACTGCCCCGAAGCACTGAAAAACGCTGAGCTCCAGCCTGAGCGAGGCGGGCAAAGTCAGACATAAAGAGTGAGGAAGAGCCAGGGAGCGAGCAGGAGTCAGAGCATGGGAACTGCTCCACCATCTGTCCCCTCGGCTCGCTCGGAAGGCATCCCACAATTAGGGTAAAACTGAGGATATGGCATTGTTTTCCTGCATTGTATTGAGGCTTCGTGGCAATGACCTCGTTATTGATTTGTGGGGTTTTTTCCACTTGGAGCTTTGGCCCTCCCCACAGCACACAGACCACGCTCTAAATCTGATATTTATATCATACTGTCTATATCACAGTACCCATCCTATATTAGCAGGCACTGGGTAATCATGCCTTACCAATATTTACAGGTATTTTTAATGTAAATATCTCGATTAGTCCTATTTAAACATGGCTGTAGCTGTTCACAGTATCAGGCACTAAATCTGTTTGATTGATTAGATAGATACGGGTAAATGATGAATATGTATGTTTAGAAAATGCCTTCTTGCACATTTGTATGGCASCATCTCTTCTTCTGGCTTTTCCAGTAAGAAATAATAAAAATTTAGAAATATATTTAATTGATGCAATTTGCGGTCGCGGCTCACGAGGTGCTTTAATAAGAAAATAATCCTTAGAATTTCAGTTATTTCAATAAACACTCAGAAAGTGCATTTTAATCTCTCCAAGATCATCATCCTTGTTCTAAACACAAGTTCCTAAAAAGCCTGTGTTGTGATTTGCTTTCATTTTCGCTTTTTTGGCTTCGGCAATAGGCTTGAAAGTGGCAGCTCTGAAAGCAGATTTCTTTATCCAGAAGCCAGTTTGGAGAGCGTCCACACAGGCTGCTATTCTAAGGCACCATTCCGAAGACTGCCATCCCCACGATGGCACATGAGATGTAATTTAGTCTCTGTGTTAATTTAGCCCAGGGTCTCTCCTGAGCAGAGAGGAGCGGCCGTGCCAAATTGTGTTAAACTGGGGATGGCGCTTTTGTGATACGGACAACTGTCTACCAGGGATTGAGCTCAGACCACCAAACTACTTTCATTTAGATTCTCAATTTAGTCTTGAACCAAGGTCAGAAGGTAAATAGCCAGGGCTTTATCTTCTCAGCCAAGCCCCTGGTAGAGGGTCTCTTTGAAGTGGAGTGTGATCAGTGGCGGTTTCTGAACTAATGTCCAAGACAGTGATGTTTAATACATTTCCCTTTTGCATCTGCTGGTACGAGTGCAGGTTAATTCAAGTACAGTTTCTCCACAAAGGAGCGTTTTTTCACCCAGCTGCGGTGTCAGAAACAAATCTGAAATTAACTCAAAATGCCCTCTTGACACCACCCTCTCCCCAAAGTATGGATGTAAATTTTTTTTTTATCCCAACTGCTTTAATGCCGGTGGCTTTGGGTCTGATCCTGTTTTTATTGAAGTCAACGGCCTCGTTCACATTCACTTCAGTGATTGAGGCACTTTGAAGCTTCTCCCTACGTTGGGGTTTGTGGCTGCACGTCCTCCAGGTGGTCAGAGGGAGGGAGATGTCCATTCCCAGGGACATTTCCTGCCATGACACACGGGGAGCAGTGTCTGGTGACAGATATTACTCCACACTCACCAGTCAAGCCAGCCAACCCCTAAACCTTAAATGCAGGGTCACATTTGTCTGGCAGTACAAATTTAAGAGGTGTGAGTTTTATTCTGTTGCCTTACTCATACTATGCTTTTTTAAGGATCTGGAATCAAAATCCTGAATGCTCCTGCAACATTTCTTCACAGATTGGTTCAGGTCATTGCCCTGCTAACAGCTCATGGATGGAAAACCCTCTCAGATAATCGAGTCCAACCATTCCCCAACTCTGCCAAGGCCACCACTGTCCCATGTCCCCAAGTGTCACATCCACACAGCTTTTAAATCCCTCCAGGAATGGTGACTCCACCACTGCTCTGAGCTGTCTGGTACAATGCTTGACCACCCTTTCCCTGAAGAAATCTGCCCTGATATCCAATCCAAACCTCTCCAGGTGCAGTTTAAAGTAATTTTCTCTCCTCCTGTCCATGTTCCCTGTGAGCAGAGCCCGATTTCCCTCAGCTGCCCCCTCCTGTCAGGGAGTTGTGCAGAGCCACAAGGTCCCCCCCAAACCTCCTTTTCTCCAGGCTGAGCCCCTTTCCAGCTCCCTCAGCAGCTCTTGGTGCTCCAAATCCTTCCCCAGCTCCGTTCCCTTCCCCAGACACGCTGCAGCACCATTTTGGGACCAAAACCAAGCACAGGATTTGAGGGACATCCTCACCAGTGTCAGCAGAGTGGGATTGTCACTGCCCCGGTCCCACTGGCTCCACAGGCACCTCGCTGTGTGGGGCACAGTGAACAGTTGGGTGCAAATAGAAAACAGCCACCAAAGACCTGATTTCTTCCAAACATGGCCCAAAACTCCCAGAAATTGATTCTCCTTCCCAACCATGTGCCACACCTCATGCAGTTACAGAACAGTTTGTGGCCCCTTGCACCTGATGTGTGGTCCAGGAGGCCTCTGAACACCTCAATCAGAGCTAAAACAGAGGTTTCATTCACTTCTCTGACACAAAAACCCCTGTATGGATATTTTCATCCTAATAAAAATGTCCCACAAGTATCCACCCCATGCTTCTAGCCAGAGCTAATCTGATGTACACCCCTCACCTCRGGTTGGTTCCTTAAATAAGCATCCCCAGGTATAAGATCAAGGCTTGCAGGAAATGGAAAGGGAATTGCTACCATTTTCCCTTTACTATTTTTTTAGATGTTTTTTCCCCACACAGGACTGCTACTGAAATGGATTTATATCAAAATATCCTTTTTCATCAAAGCTTACAATTGAATACACAAAAAAAATTTCTTTTTTTTCCATGCCACAATTTCTTGATTAAAACAGAGCCAGGCTTCACCTGGCTGAGTCTGGAGTTTTATGGTTAGCCAAGAAGTGGACTAGAAAGAAAATAAAGCTCTGCAAACTCCAAATACTGTACCCAGAAACAGACACAGGACGTGCAAAACCCTCCATCCCTGCACCCAAGTGCTGACAGGCAGCTCCTGACATCTCAGCCATGAAATTTTGGAGTATTTAAGCAGAATGGGCTGAGTTTGAAGAGTTGTGTTTACCTTCCCTTCAAAATACTGGTGAATGGAATGGGTGGATGAAGCAGATTTCTGCTCAGGCACAGCCAAAACCCACATTTTGGAAAATATGATGAAACTACAGAAAAAAAAGGCTGGAAAGGACATCAAGAAGCCACCCACCCATTCCTCTGCCCCAGTGTGGGATCACCTGTGTTTTTCAGGCTGATGTTAGTCAAACATGCAGTTAAAAGCCTTCACTGTCCCTCCAGGCACTCTGCTCTGTTTCTCCTCATGGGAAGCATTTCTTAACCTCAAAGATGAGCCTCAGCACTTCACCCAGAACCCTTTCCTTCTTGTCCTCCCCTTGGGCATGGAGGACACACTCAGCACCCCCACAACAGTTTTGGAGATGTTTGACAACTCCTATCACCACTCCTTTTGTGGCTTTCTGCTCCAAGTTAAATTCACCAAAATTTTTMRTTTCCARYCCTTTGCTTTGGTGTAGCCATGGTKCCTCCCCRGACTGGTWTGACCTGTAACCTCTCCTTCCACTKGRYAGAACAAGGCCAAACTCCTGAAGGCCTCCAGGTARGACAATCTTCCTTTGATAAAATTGGAAGCATTGGAAAAGAACCCCGAAATCATCACACCCGAGTGTTAAAGACAGTCATAGCTTTTTTAAAGTGGTTACAAATAACTTGTTTCTGGTGAAGTTATCTTGCCCTAACATATCCAAATTACAGCATTCTCCTTTAACTATTGTTCCACTGTTCTGAAATTGTCTATTCTTGACAAATCTCTGCAGACTGTCCTTGACTGCTTTGCATTTTATTTATATTCTGTATTATCAGCAGTCCCACACCATGATTTAGAAATTTCAGAGAAGCCACCCATGCTAAAAAATACCTGATCCCAATCACAGAAGAAACCCCTGAAACCAGTAAAAAATCAATCCAAAGGAAGGCTGATCCACAGTCATTAGGCTTCAAAATAAATGGAACATTCTTCAGCCTGGGCTGTGCCAGTCCTGTCTGGTGTGGTTTAGGAAAAACCAGCAAATTCTGGGGAAGATTTGTCCTTTTCATTGGATGCCTGAGACAGGAGCTGCTTGGCAGCTGGGGGAAGCACTCCCTCCCTCAGGTTCTCTGAAAGTCTCTGTTTCTACCCAATAACTGCACCAGGGGCTTAAGTTAGTGCCTAAATTAGATAGTGTGCATACAGCCTGCAACTTCCCTGGTGGGAATTCCCCATCTGTAAAAAAGAAAGCAATTTCTACCTAACAGTGGGCTATGAGGGAAGAATTAATAAGCTAAAGGAGACGAGGCACTCCGATGAACAGGCAAAGCCTGTGAAGGGTTGTGCCGGGTCACCGCTCTCCAGCTGGAGGCAGCCATCCCACAGACCCCTCAGAGCACTGGGATAACATGTTTGACCAGACCCTTGACCACCCAGCTACCCCTCTTCTGGAGGTGTCGAGGTTTGTCACGTCTCGTAGCCGTTTTCAGCCGAAAGATCAATTCTGAACTCGCGACACGTCCTCGCCGGGACCGTGGAGCCACCACACCGGCTTCGTGCCTCAAAACCAGCATAGGAAGGAGAAGGCTGTGAAATACTGTTTATTAACACAGCTGAAGTTCTTCCACAGACCAAATAAAACACCTGGATAAACTTGGAATTACTGGCTTTTATTTCTTTCATGGTTAGAAGATCCTTGGCTGAGTGATGCTGGAGATGAGGAGAAGTGAGACCAGCAGGGGCCTGGCTGGAAGATGAATAATGGGATCCAGCACCTAAAAAAACTGTATTTAGACTCACTGAGTTGCTTTGGCCTCTCTAAATTTCCTCCTGAGTAGCTCAAGGCCCTCAAAGGCACCAGGCTTAGGATCTGGGGTGGGAAAGGTGTGAAATAAAGAGGAAATTGATGAATCAGAGAATGGTTTGGGTTGGAAGGGACCTTAAACTTCATCCAGTTTCAACCCCCTGCCATGAGCAGGGACACCTTCCACGAGGCCAGGCTGCTCAGATTGGGAAGTAATTAATGAACAAATGAACAAAATTAATGAACCAGAACAAATGGCCAAGAGCTGCAGAGCAGTCTCCACTGCTGGAGATTCCAATCTCCAGACTGGACATTTTTCCAAGTGAGATTCTCCAATCCAAACACTCTTTAATCCACAGACGCCCTATGGACTGCATTAAATAGCAGGACAGATTAAACAAATACAGTTTTCACTTGGCTTTTCAATCTGGGACTCCCTTTCTACGCAGACACCACAAAATCTCACTCTCCCAATGAGCAACTTCAACCCAACACAGACATCAGGATTATTTTCCACAAAATCTCCCAAAATGCTGAATTTACAGCGATTAGCAGCACACAGACAACCTTGGGTCTCCCCATCCAGGGGAGGTACATGAAAATTTGATTCCACTAAGCCTACAGCTTCAGGTACAATCCTTCCATGCATCTGTGGCCCCCATTTTAAAACACATCATTCTGATGACAACCTGAGGCCAGATGAGGCATTTTGGCCACCTGCAGCAAAAGGAGAGTGAAATGGGATCCAAAATTGCTGTGCTGTTGCATGGACAGTTTTCCACTTCAGCTGGGAGGGATGTCTGCCAGTTAGGAAAGGTTTGAGATGCTCCTCTGGTCCCCAGAAGATATCACATCCCACACTTGGCCTCTGAGACCCACATACCCCTTTTTATAGCCAAAGAAAAGTGGATAAAGGATCATGAATCTGGGTTCAAAAGATGGGTGTATGATGCATAAATAAACTGGACATCCTGATGAATTATAAGGACCTGACTGCGCTTTCCTTGCCAGCCTGAGCATCTCCTAACTGGGGACACTAACTGGGATCATTGTGCAGAGGGGATGGCAGAAACCTGGAATTCCATCAGGTCCATCAGGTGGGTGCTGATGAGGATGATGGCAGGAGTCTGGGTGAGGATGGGGTGGCCCTGCTACAGGAATTTGCCCCACCATGTGATCTGATAGCAGAGCTGATGTGAAATTTTGCGAGTGTTTTGTGTCAAGAGGGAACATCAACCCACCCCAGACGAAGATCTGCCCTCACATTTGGTTGCAGATGAACATGGGGCAAGGCAGAGCCAAGCAAACATGGTTTTACCAACTCAAATCCAGCACAAACCAAAAATAATGGTGTGGCTCTTACTCAGCAACAGACTGACCTAAAACCCCTGCAACCACCACGGCTCCCAAAAATATTGCTGCTAAATCCAAACTGTGAAATTGTCAGCTGGCCCTCGACCAAGCCAACATCTTGGCTGGGCTGAAAAAAGCCACCATGTAGACACTGAGAAATGAGCACTTTGCTCCCATTCTACAGAAATCTTTTCCAAGGTCTCAGTCATGTGCAACCAACTTTTCAAACCTTTATCATATGTTATAAAACAATACACACACATATATACACACACATATATATATGTATATATTTATATATATATGTGTATATATATAATATATATGTGTAATTAATATATATGCGTGTTGTACATATATATATAAATATATATTTTTAAAAAAATAGGCAAACAGTGTTATGAAACATAATGGACTTTAATAAATGGTGCACTGGAATTTGCATAGATTTTTATTTGGGAGAAAGGGTGGGCTCACAGTGAACCACTTGAACCCAACCCTCTGCACCACCTCCCTCAAAAAATTCAGCCCTCACTTAATTTTTCCTCTCCCTTCCCCAGCCTGACTGCCTGTTCTCCCCACCCACCAGGAAAAATTTGGAAATCCCGTAAAAGTTAACTGCCTGAAGTTGCAGTGTAAGTCCTGTTAGGCAGCCAGTTCCCTTTCAAAACACACACACACACACACAAAGGAAGCCCTGGGAATTTCTTTGGAATCGCAGCAGCACCGGCGCCGTGTGTTTACTGGGATGTAAAGATACAGCAGAATTAAGGCACATCCCGGCAATTTTTCAAGCGTGCCTGCAAGAGATGGCAGGGATTTCTCTCAACAGCGTTGAATTCCAATCTGAGGCACAAGGTTTGGTGAAAAGGATTGCTATTTTTAATACCCACAGTTTCCTTGTGCGATTCCAGCTCTCTAAGACCCCGAGACCTTTAAATTCCATCTAGTGTCTATCACATGCCATTGAATTGGCATGTTTGCAAATTGCATGCAGTGAGATCCTTCCATACCAGCAGCTCTGTCTCAGATTCCCCACCATCCCTGCCAAACTAGTATTGCCTGCACATTTTTTTCATCTTTTCATTGAGTTCTGTGTGTCAGCCAACACATTCTTTAGACCAGGCTTCAGTAGGCATGGTAACTGGTTCCTGGTTGCAAGCTGCCTTATGCGTTTCGCTCCTGGTTTTTTGTTTTTGGTTTTTGTTTGTTTTTTTTTCTGGATAATTTTCCCCTCCCTCCCTTCTTCTTAGGTGAGGACTTAGAGCGTGTTTAGCGTTATCTGTTCCATCTGCTGTGCCTGTGATAAATAGCTGAGACACAATAAAAAGTCCTAATCGAGGTAGCGATGCGGCGAATAAGCAAAGCCCGCTCAAAGCCCCGAATGTGGATGGTTGAGAGCTGCAGGTACCTCGGGGCTGCTCAGCCCTACTCTGCTGTGTTGACTTTGTCTAATTGCAGGGGAGGAGCTAGAAAAGCAGTGAAGGGCAGTGGCACACACAGCGGGAGAGCTGAAAAATACTGGCATAACCACGCGGAGCTAAACAAACTGACTGACAAAGCTCTCGGCGTATTATTAAAAAATCTGGCAAAATGCTCATCTCTTGACAAAAATGTAGAAAGACTAGTAATGCAGAACTTTATCCCGTGTTGGATTTTAAAGTGGCTAATGCCAAGTTGTCTGTCAAAATTAATAGGGCATTGCTTCTTCTTATAGAATGGGAAAAATAGAGAGAGATTGCGCATACATTTTATTCATTTATTCATCTCTAACAAAAATGATGTATCTGCTAAAAAATTATTTAGGGAGGGCTTTGGTGGATGCTAATTCCAAAAATGCAACACTCAAGGAGCGATGCTAAATAATGCTTACTGGGGTTAAAGGATAAAAAACCTTGCAATAACAGAAATAAGCAGAAAAAGCCTGCGATCATCTCAAGCACCATCACGAGGAAGTTTCAGCCCAAAGATGCTGTTACCCATCTACATCTCTGCCCAGATACGTTCTTTCCTTTCTAATGATTTTCATTTAAATGCAAAAGTTTCATTTTGAAATGCGCCACTTCAATGGGATGCCACTGATGCTCTGGCACAAACCCATAAACAGATTTGTTTAACATCAGCCACAGTTAAACTTACTCTGCTTTAGTGCTTGCGAGAGAT
Source organism: Malurus cyaneus samueli (assembly GCA_009741485.1). Classification (NCBI taxonomy): domain Eukaryota; kingdom Metazoa; phylum Chordata; class Aves; order Passeriformes; family Maluridae; genus Malurus; species Malurus cyaneus. Next base: position 3,198,547 of record CM019218.1, on the reverse strand, counting down.
TTTTGACTCTTTTACCTGTGGATACCTGACACCTGAGATACAACTCCCAGAATATTCTCTGATATTCATGATTTTTTTGAAGGGGAACTTGTACAGACTTTCTCTGCTCCACTGTACAAGACTACCCATCAAGATAAAAATAAATAAATAAATAAATAAATAAATAAAAGGAAATTTTTTCTTAAATTGCTTTACTTTCATCTACAATCATCTTTCAAATGAGTAATTACAGGTCCCAAAAATATCATAACATGTTCCCTTCAAAAATAAAACTCATGGATGTTAACACTGACCTCCCTGCTCTGGATAAACAGCCACATCAGCCTGAAAACCCCACGGTGTTTTGCCCATGGTGCAGGGCACCCAGAGTTCCATCAAGAGCCACTGTGAAACCAAAAAATGCAATTTAAAATGAAGACACAACAGGCTTGCTTTTTGGCCTGAAGGACTTCTGCCCATCCTGAATATAATATTACAAAATTACATTTAAAATAGCATGGTGTGCTTGGGGTTTTCCAGGAGGAGCAAAAGCCAAGAACACATTTTATCAGCACACTTCAATAAAGAAAAGATTTCCCCTGCTTGAAGAAGGTGACAGTCCAAATAATGATAAATTTTGCTCTTTTTTTTTGTTTTTGTAACAGGCTGTGACTGTCACACACATCTCTTGTAAAGCCACAGGGGCCTGGCTGGTCAGCATTGATGAGTGAAGCACACACAGGGTGCAGTGTTTTGTATCTGGTTCATGTAATGGCAAATAAAGTTCATTTTTTTTTGTCTAAGTGAGGTCTGGGCTTAGCCTTTTACTGACCAAGGAGCCCAAAAAAGTTTGCTGGAGTGTCCTCCCAGCAGTGAGAGAGGATGCATTTGGAAGCAGGAGCATTTTCAGTAGGTAAGGGGGAAAAGTCCTGCACCCCCTGCTCCTCCAGAAGTCTCCAGTTTGGTGGGTGACCAAATATTCCTGCAGCTCAGATGGGCACGTTCAGGCTTGGAGATACCTGGAGTCACCCTCTGTGTTTCAGCAGAAGATGAAAGCCTGAGAGCTCCTTCTAGAACCTAAAGGGGCTACAGGAGAGCTGGAGAGGGATTTTGGGCAGAGCCATGGAGTGACAGGACACAGGGAATGGCTTCAACCTGCCAGAGGGCAGGGATAGGTGGGATATTGGGAAAAAAATTTTCCCTGTGAGAGTGGAGAGATCCTGGTACAGGGTGCCCAGAGAAGCTGTGGCTGCCCCTGCATCCCTGGAAGTGTTCAAGACCAGGTTGGATGGGTTTGGAGCAGCCTGGGATAGCAGAAGTTGTCCCTGCCCATGGTAAGATGGGTTTTAAGCTCCCTTCCAACCCAAACCATTCTATTATTCCACTACACTACAATTTTAACCCCTCCTTCCAGATGGGACAGGCTGAATCTGGGCACCTTGTAGAGATCCAATTCCTTTTTTTGCTAATGAGTTGTCCCCCATCCTCCCAGGAGTGTGAGTAAACGCTGACACTACGACACAACACACACACAAAAAAAAGAAGTTGTGAAAACGTTCTTCAAAGGCTGATGGAATAAACATGTAAATACAAGATGGGCTGACTTCCTACTGTTCATGTTTGCTCACTGTGAACATTTGGTTCACTTGGCTTTCCTCATTATTTCAGCTGGGGAAAGTCACTATATGAATTAATAGCAGATTTCCCCGCTGAAAATAAATGTTTACCAGTAATTTTTTTTTTTTTTCCTTTTGGCAGAGACCAGGCTTTTTTGTCTGACTGCCTCCTTTTTGGCCTGCACATCCCTGAGGTGTGTAATTAAAGTGAGGGAATTTGTGCATAGTGCTTTAGGGGCTTAATGAATAGAAAACACAGGATATTTCATTGATTTGGTGCAGGCGATATTGTCAGAGTGTACATTTCCTTGTAAATGGCAAAAAGACAGCCATAATAATATATGTGCATTCAAGCTTGTGTTAAAAAAAAAAAAAATTGAAAAAAGGGAGAACGAAATAAAAATAAAAGAACTGTATCTGTTTCCAAATTCTAATATAAAACACATTGAAAAGAGCAATTTAGATTAAAACAGGAAAGGCAGGAGCTTCAACATGGTTCAGAATAAACAATCAAGCTATACTTTCCTCAAGATATAATTTCACTTAGAGTAGGTGTGGAAATCTTTGAAAAATTCATTATACAAAGCCACATGTGAAAATAAGATTTGTGTTAGCAAAAGATTCTTTGGCTGCTCTTAAAAAAATGAAAAGTACGTTAAATAGCATGTGTGTGTAATGCATAAATAGCACACAATCTGCACGGTGAGGAGGCAGCTGGGGTAAATCTCACATGTTCCATGGATTGTGTTGGATTAACACTGTGTATTGGGATAGAAGGCGATAGGGGAAGAAAAATTCTCTTTTTCTGGAGAGCCTTCTATTTTTATTTTTTTTTCAGAGCTCTGAACGTCCCCATCGTGTGGCCACCGCGGTGGTCAGGTTGGTGTAAATACAATTTCTCACTAGAAAAAGCAGGTGGACATCTGTGTCCCTCTGGACCTGGTGACAAGGTGTGGCCAGAGAAGGAGCACAAAGAACACCCCCAGTGTTCCTGGTGACCCAGCCCCAGGCAGCTTCAGCCCCAGCAGGTGACACAGAAAAACATGGGTCACGTTTCCCAGTGTCCCCTGTTCTGTCTCCACGTGCAGCATCATCTCAGACATTGAGGGCAAAGGTGGAGGAATTGTGGAATCATTTAGGTTGGAAAAGACTTCCCAGCACTTCCAAGGCCACCACTCACCCATGTCCCCAAATGCCACATCCACATGGATTCTAAATCCCTCCAGGGATGGGGACTGCACCACTGCCCTGAGCAGTCTGTGCCAGTGACAACCCTTGCAGTGAAGAAATTTTCCCTAATATTGAATCTAAACCTCCCTGGTGAATCTTGAGACCATTTCCTCTCCTCCTGTCCCTGTTCCCTGGGAGCAGAGCCGACCCCCCTGACTCTCCCCTCCTGTCAGGGAGTTGTGCAGAGCCACAAGGTCCCTCCTGATCTCCCTTTTCTCCAGGCTGAGCCCCTTCCCAGCTCCCTCAGCCTCTCCTCCTCAGACTGAAACATCCCACCCACATCTTCTGAGCACCATCACGAGCAGGAAGAGGAGGAGGAGGAAGAGGAAGGCTCTCTGATGCACTTTCTGTGCGCTGCTGATGTCAGCTGTGAATACCAAGGGGTCTGGCCAGGATCCTCTGCCCTGCACAAGTGCCAGAATCCAAATAATCCGTGTGCAAGGAGCAAAGCAGGTTCACCAATCTCCTGCTCAGCAGAGAGCAGCCCTGGCCTGCCTAGGACTGAAGGCCCAAGGCAAAAGCTGATGCTGTGATCCTCTGCTTAACAGATGGATGGTGACACGCTGGAACAGATTATCTGGTGAGACGGCGCAATTTCCAGCGCTGGAGGTCTCTGAGGTATCTCCCAGCCCTATTGCTCAATGAATCTATAATTCATCATTTTGTGAGCGAGTCAAGACACTCCCTCAACTCTCAAAACAGCATGCAAAGGACAAATTGCTCTTTTTGCATCTCTTCCCCTTAAGCAGAAGGGAAAATAAAGCGTGGGATGGGAATGCAGAGAGGAAGGAGGAGAGTTCAGCATCTCCCCACAGCTCGTTTCTGGCCAGGCTATAAAGCTTTGTACATGTTTATTCACATACAAAAAAAAAAAGCATGTGAAAATATAATTTTTCTCTTCTTTCCTTTGACCCTTCTGATATCTTCTTCACAGCAGAAGATTAAGTTCAATTTCAAGAATCCATTGGAGAAGAAATGCATGTAGAATTGAAAAAGAAGCATTTTATCATTAAAAGAAGACATCCCAGGGTGTGTTAGGGGATGCCAGCAGAGAGAGACTGTTTTGTTGGGACCTCAAATCTCATCCTCCCTGAATTTCCAGCTCTGTCTGACACACTTGAAAAAAAGCAGTTAATTCAAAGAGTTTATTTCAGGTCAGTATTATTGTTAAATGCATTTCTATAACAGGCAGGATTTGAGGGCCAGGATTATGAATTATCTGAACTTCAAGGTATTTATTTTAACTGTAAATGACCTTCCTGACCTTTTCTCATTCTCATCCATCAACGTCCTGGACTTCATCATTTAAAGCCAAATCTAACACCACCTAAAGTCCAAAGCAGCACGATCCACTTGTATAACAATATTTGCAAACTGTCAAATAAAATAAATATTTCATTAATCCACTGGCACCTCATCCTATTATTTCCCCTGATGTGGAAAGATAGAAGCAAAAGCTAAGTATATCATCCCAGCTTTCTGTGGCCATTTATTTATGTCTCACCGTGGTATCCCAGCACCATGTGGGTCAGAGACATTTCAGTCCCTGCTCAGCAAATTAAAGTCCTGGACTGCAAAATCAGGAAAAGGCAAAGCCAGTCTTGGGTTTGCTGTTGTCCTGGTTCTGGTCAAGACAATGGATAATTTTTGTAGCCAGGAGGGGCATGGCCAGGACCCTGAGGTTATTCTATACCACCTCCCTCACTGATGGGGCCAGGAGAAAGGGACTCTTTTCCAAGGAGAGCAGATTCTCTCCCATGGCAGAGGAAACTGCCCAGTATTTTTTATTTTCAGGGGTGTTTCCTTGTGAATCGTGTCTTTTCCTGAACTCTCTCTCACTATTCTTGTTGCAGTTACTATTTGTTTCCTTATCTCACTGCTGATTCCAGTAAATTGCTCCACCTCAACCCATGATCTTTGCTTTTGTTCCTCCAATTCTCCTCTTTGCTGCCGTGGAGAGAGGAAGGGGAAAAAGGGGGAGCAGGAGAGAGTGGGGTGTGGTTTGGAGAGTGGGGACACTGAACTGGGGAGTACCATCCCTAAACCACAACATTTGTGAGTCCCCATCCACTGCCCATCCACCTGAAAGGAGTTGGGCATTTCCAGAAAAAAAAAGTTGCATTATAAAGCCCATGTATTTTATGCCAATTTCGGGGTTTTTAACTTAGAGACAGCGAGAAGAGAAAACAGCACCGGAACACTCAAGGAGAACATTACATACACAGAACTGGAGAAGGGAAACTGTGGCTGATGTCCCTGTCCATGGCAGGGGGTTGGACCTGGATGGGCTTTAAGATCCCTTCCAGCCCAAACTGTGCAATTCTACAATATTTATTTAATTTTTCCAGCTGCACGGGTTGCTTTGCCCGCCATCCATGCGGAACTATTTGTAGGACAGCAGGAACAGCTTCAGGAAAGAGGATTCATCTGGCACCCCCAAGGACAGAGGGAGCAGGGCTCTTCAGCAGTCAGCACACACAGCAGCTTTGCCATTTATATATAATGGTTATGTGACATTCCCTGATCTTAAAATAACAAAGCGTTTTAATCGCCGAGGCTCTGACCTTTTGGTCAAGTGGAACACTTGCTATTTAATTTCTTTGCTTTTCATACAACACGTTAGATCGTCCCTGTGAAGTAACTCAGGAGACTGCTCAGCACAGAAAAGAGGGGTTTGTGGTAAAGGCGGCCACAAAAGGCTCAGCTCATGCCTCTGCACAGCTTTCCTGGACAGATTCTGATTTTTTCAAGTTTTGACCCATTCAACCCAGTTTTAATTGTCCAACCAAGACACACCAGAATCCCTCTGCACCCTCTGAGAAGTCAGCAGCCAGGAAGGAGCACACCCACAGGATAAATCGGCCTATCCAGGGCCTGAAATACATTTTATAGACTTTTTTCTCCACTTCCTTATTTGAAGGGGTCTATTGTGATTCCATGTGCAGAAAATTTGTGGCCTTGGTTACATGCCTGAAGATTTGTGGATTTTTTAAAATCTTCCAGCCAGGAATATCCAAATGGCATCAAATAATCAGATTTGAGGACCAAAGCAGGAACAAAGCCAGGATAACTGATATCTTCAGAAGCTGTCAAGAAAAAAAGCCTTCCTGCCAGACATTCACCCACACCTGCCAGAGCCCTGAACACAAGGGGACAAAGAGGAATGGCTTCAAACTGACAGAGAGCAGGGTTAGAAGGGATATTGGAGAGGAATTCCTGGCTGTGAGGGTGGGGAGGCCCTGGCACAGGGTGCCCAGAGAAGCTGAGGCTGTCCCTGGATCCCTGGAAGTGTTCAAGGCCAGGTTGGATGGGGTTTGGAGCACCCTGGGATAGTAGAAGGTGCCCCTGCCCATGGCAAGGGGTGGAATGGGATGAGTTTTAAGGTCCTGACCTCCCTTCAAGCCCCATCTTCCATGATTTCATAAATTCATCCAGCAGGACTAGAAGAAGGCACAATTCCACAGATTTTTCACAGTGAACAATCCTCCTTTCCCTTGGAACCCAATGGCTTTTGTGAAGGGGCGGAGCTCCTCTCATCCCAAACCAGCAACAGCCCAGGCACCCAAACAGACACTGAAACCCCATAAAGAACATAAACACAGTGAAGGCAGATGTTTATTCTTCCCTGCTCTATCTTTTAAAACAGCTTTATACAGTTGAACTCATCACAAACTTCTGCCCCATCCTTCTTTCCCCATGGCCATCCCCACAGCTGAGCAGCCAAGGGATCTGTTCCCGATGGGAAGTCAGGCCGATTTCCCTCACAGGCAAGAACTGGCAATGGGAAACATGACTCAGGATTTATGGAAAAACAAACCAACAAAAACCAACCACTGTTTGCTCCTCAACTTTGAACTTTCCTCTCTTCATCCCCCCTTTCCAGAGGGTTTTCATTGCAAACTGATCGCGTTCCCAAATACCACAGGTCATTGTCTTCCCACAGCCTCAGGAGCTGCAGTGCCAGAAGGCAACTCTTCCTTTTGGTGTATCTTCCAGCTCATTTTTTAACATTTTCCTGAAGGGCAGAGATGCTCAGGATGGGTGTTACACCCAACACATTTTCATTTGTCCACGTCGGTGGCGGCTCTCACCTGCGTAAGTGCCAAACCCAAATTTAACGTGCTTTGCTCTTTCCTACTCTGCCCTTTTTTGGGATGACTCGTGAAGAATTAGGATGCTTTAAAAAACCTAACTACCCAGCAGAGACTGCCAAATTCCAGCCCACAGCAAATTCCTACAGCTGAGCTGTAACCCTTCAAAACGGAGACTGCTAACATATGGCTGTGTCAGTGGGAGCTTCTGTAATGCAATTTATTGTTGTGTCGGCTCTTTCAAGCTACTACACATGAAAGGTAAAGGGAGCATTTACTCTTCGATGGGAGTTTAATCTTAGATTTACCTCATTTGAAACAAAACCCTCATTTGCATCTCTAATGCATAAGCAATCACCTGTAAAGAGTGCTCGTGAATAGAGACGTTTTCTTGACTGTCAGCAGAGCCTTTGCTCCTGGCTGGAGGTTTTGCCTGAGAAAACGCAGCAGAATTCAGTCCTTTTCCAGCCAGTGTGCACAAACACCCACTGACAGCGCCAGAAAACAGTGATAAATAGAGGAAAGGGCTCTCACGAGGTGGAACAGATACTCACAGCTGACATGGGGCTCGCTCAAGGTTCGTTCTGCTGCATGCATATATAATGTATAATTTAATTCCTCCATGCTTTGCCTTCCGTGCCCTTTTTATATCCAAGCGTTACAGTGTATGGCTAAGGCTTCAAACAGAAATAATCTCCTGTTGAAGTGAAAGTGCTTGATCCTGTACAAGCAATAAAAGATAAAGCAGCTCCCTCTTCAACCCCCTCACCATCACAGATGCCTGGTGGGACAGGATCCTTCCTCAAGGGCCACCCATCACAACCAGCTGGCACCACGAGCTGCTGGACATCACAAAACACCTCTCCTAGAGGAGCTGGGGAGTTTGGGAATTTGGGATGTTTGAAAACAAGGCTCTTCCCTTGGTTTAGTCTGGCCCTAGCAATGTTAAAATCCTTCCAGACCCATATGAGTGTTTGTGCACTCTCCAGCTTCAAGGCTGCCCACAGTCCTAGGGTTTTTCCTGCAGGAGAACTGACAGTCCACAACTTTGAGATTTTTTTTTTATTTTTCCTTTTGTTTAGCTCCCACCTGTGAAGACACAGCATTGAGTAACCACTGACCAGGCCATAACTCAAGAACATCACTTCAATCTTTGACCTGAGACTGCCTCCAGATGAACTCCTTGGTCTGGGCAGTATGAAAGTACCTAAAATACATCAGATTTGGGAAGGGCTTGCTCTCAAGTCTTGTGTTCCTCTTGAGGGTTTCTGAGTTGAGACACAGATTCCAGAAAACATTATGGATAATTCTTCTTTTTTTTTTTTTTCCTTCAGCACAATTAATTTAACTTGAAATTTCAGATGGGCTAATGCACTGGAAGATATTTTGGATATTTGGCTTGGATATTTTCTGACTATGAAGGGGACCATGCAGAAGCACATGGACTATAGATTAAAGACTAGCAAATGGGAAAATAAGACATTCTAAGCAACTTGAAGAGATGGAGATGATCAAATTTTTTTTTCCATCATGTGATAACCCTGAAGCCTATCAATTGCAGTTATACAGCATCCATGCAATTATACACCAACCATAATCATGAGTTATTTTCAGAGCTGATCCTTTTAGCAGAATTTCCTATCCAATATCTGTACCAGGAACCCCCATGTAACTTCTGGATATCAAAAAACCAGGAGACCCAGCCCCAGCTTCTGCACAGACACTTTTTGCAAAGGACACCAACTCTATCCTGTCATATATTTGATATTCTCCAGCTAAAGTTACAGGATATAAAAAATTGGCCATTTTTTCCCATAGTTGCCTTTGCTGTTCCCTGATTCCCAAGCCACAGTGCCCTGGTTACTATAAAAGTCATGCACACATGTCTTCTGCCAGCATGGTGTCATGTCTTCTGTCAGTGTGTTATTTAGTACTCAGTGTTCCTATTATCTTCAAACTGGCTCTGGATTGCTTCCAAAAAAAAAAAATTGCAATGTTATTCATGAAAACTTTGGTGGAGGCTTTCCAGTCTGTTTGAGCAAGGGGCTGGAACAACTGCAGGGCTTGGCAGGGGGAAGGTGTGGGGATTGGGGTTTGGGGGGCACAGGCGGAGGATTTTGTGTCTGTGTGTGCCAATTATCAGTGTGAAAGTCTGGATGGAAGGAATTCCGTGTGATGAGGAAAATGTGGAGAGAGGGAAATGGCCCTCAGAGGCAGCAAACATCAGGAGAACCACCAGCCAGGTCGAGTCCCTTCTCTGCTTTGATTTCTGACCAATTTATTGCCGTTTCTGCTTTTCCAAACAAGTAAACGGAGCAGAAACCTGAAACGCGTCTCTATCGGGCTCCAAGATGAGACATTAGCAAAACTTTCATAAATTATAATTTTGAGGAGCTAATTTGGCTGTTTCTCTGTCTCCCCAAATCCTGTCACTCTAAATCAGCCTAAGAGCTGCCCTATCTGGATGGCTCAGTTTTACTATTACCAGAATTATTCAAGCATATTAGCAGACTTCTAGCCAAGAATACCTTGTGGTCTGATGGAAAGTCTTGTTTTCCTTGATTAAATCTCCATTTCTCATATTTGTTAGAACAAACAAGCAATTGAATATTTTATTAGAGAGAATATGATTTATTTTTGCTAGTTAATATATTTGCTCCGTGGCAGAGCCTCAGGGGATGAATATTTTTCTTCGTTGACAGCCCTAAAGAGATGCCACTTGCAGGGTCTGATCTCAGCCTCTTCTAGCAGTCTGCAAGCATCAGGTTTTTGCAGCACAATTTTTCACATGCTAAGAGAACTTTTGCTCATGGAAACAAATCCCATATCATTTTCACCATCCTATTTAGGTTTTATGGGGTTTTTATATATCTTTTTGTGCCACAACTCAGGCACTGATTCACTCAGGGCTTTCTTCTGAACAAAGGCCATCTCAAATAAAAAAAATACAGTCCCAAACTTCTCCAGATCCCGAGTGTACACATTTTTAGCTGCCTGCTATCTCTGAAATCAGATCTGGATTCAACACGAGGAGCCTCTGCTTGTCTTTTCTTCCCAGGAATGACACTACGAGGGAAGAGGCGGCGTATTTAACAAAGCTGTTATGCAGTTTACTGATTGTGATTATTCAAGGCAAACGCTTTGAAGTAACAGCTTAGTGCAGAGTGACAGTAAACAAGATGTAGAGATAGAGCTAGATGAGAAGGAAAATAAATGGCAATTAGGATTGATATTCTAGGTGTGGGAAATGCTGAAAAGACCTCAAACTCCAGCAATGACACTCTGCATCTGCCCCACAGGATCTCCAGGATGGCTCCCAAAAGGCAGTTTGATACCTCTGAACCCCAAAACACCAGGGGAACGTCAGCCCAGAGGCTGCACAGCCAAGGAAATCAGGACAAAATCAGGTTACACCTCCTGTGCTGAATTTTGGGGGTGTCCTGGGTTGTGTCAGTCACAGAGGGCAGGGATTGTCCCCTGCGCTGGCACTGCTGAAGTGTCACCAGTCCTGGGGTCAGTTTTGGGTTCCTCACAACAAGAAAGGTATTGAGGGGCTGGAGAATGTCCAGGGATGGGAATGGAGCTGGGGAAGGGTCTGGGGCACCAGGAGGGAACTGGGAAAGGGCTCAGCCTGGAGAAAAGGAGGCTCAGGAGGGACCTTGTGGCTCTGCACAACTCCCTGACAGGAGGGGGCAGCCAGGGGGGGATTGGGCTCTACTACCAGGAAACAGAGACAGGACAAGAGCAAATTACCTCAAATTGTGTCAGGAGAGGTTTAGATTGGATATTCAAAAAAAAAATTTCTTCTCCAGGAGTGTTGTTAATCATTGGAACAGGCAGCCCAGGGCAGTGCTGGATCCCCATCCCTGGAGGGATTTAGAAGCCCTGTGGATGTGGCACTTGGGGACATGGGTGGCCTTGGCAGAGCTGGGGGAATGGTTGGACTCAGAAATCTTAGAGGGCTTTTCCAGCCTAAACCATGATGTGATTCTATTCCCTAAACACCTTCAACAACATTTAAATTCCAGGCAATGGTAAGGAATTCAGAGCAGCCCTTGGCCTCCAGCAGAGTGAGTGCAGAGGGGCTGGGCACCGTCCTCAGACTGGACATTTTAAGGATATTTTCTAAATTGCCATTTCCTCTCCCCATTCTCTGTTCTGGGAGCTAAGGAATGCTGTCATGGGCAGCCTGGGGCTGAACTGTTTCACATTGTCTCGATAGCAAAGTGAGTCCATGCAAACTTCAGCATGGCCCAGGAGTTACCATTCACTCTCATGGAATCATAAAATGGACTTTTAGGATCGTCCCATTCCACCCCCTGCCATGGGCAGGGACACATTTCACTTTCCCAGTTTGCTCCAAACCCCATCCAACCTGGCCTTGGACACTGCCAGGGATCCAGGGACAGCCACAGCTTCTCTGAGCACCCTGTGCCAGGGCCTGCCCACCCTCACAGCCAAGAATTCCTCCCCAATATCCCAAAATATCCCAAAATATGTCAGGGTGAAGCCATTCCCCTTTGTCCTGTCACTGCATGCCACAGCCCAAAGTCCCTCCCCAGCTCCCTTGTAGATCCTCTACACAGAACCTAAGGTTTTTGCTTTGAGTTCATGAGTATTCCTAACCCACTGAATTATCCATGTTTTCTTCTCATCCAGAACTCCCTTTCCCCTGTAAACAACCAGAGATGGGTGAGGAGGAGGCCAATGCAGGAAAACAACGCCTTTGGTTTCCTTTCCTTCCTATCCCTGGCACGAGAGTCAACCTGTGAAACGCTGCTGAGTTAAGATTCACTCCAATATCAACCTCTTCACTTGTATTTCCTTCCTCCTGAGCATCCCTGCATCTGAGGTCTGTGAAATGCCACTGTTCCAAGGGCTAAAGCAAAGAATTACAAATTATCGTGAACGCTGCGCGCAGAACATCGCTCCTCTTTTTTCCCTTTTGTTCCCACCTAATTCTATTTTTTAGAAAAATTATTAAAACTAATTGCATTATTTAATCCCATCACATAAAATCCTCCAGTGTTTCATTAATCAATGTAATCAAGCCAATCAAAATAGATAAAGATCTTTTAGCAGGCTTTGATGAGATTTTATCAAAATCTCGGTGCATATTGTGAAGTCTTATCCTCAGAAGCAAACTAACTGTAGGATGTGGGAGCTTTATCAAGCAGGCACTAATAAAACAGATGATGCTTGGGCCATTTTAAGAGGCTCTCCATATTAAATTAATAACAGCAATGCCTTTGTATTTTATATATAGGGATATAAAAGCAAATGGGAACAACATTCATTTTGTATCCGCAGAAAGATTGCTGCAAAGCAATCAGGTTTTTTTAAGTAATGAAGAAGATGCGTGTCTGTGAGCCAGCAGACCATAAAGCCACAACTCTGGAAGGAAAAAGCAGTGGGTAATGCAGGAGTTAGATCAGAATAGCTGTAAGTGAGGAGCCTTATTAAAAGCACAAACCATTTCCTTTCAAATGTAGAACTCCCACCCCACATCTGATCATAAATAAATATGAATGGGAAAGCTGTGTCTTGTGCAGCATTCCCCCTCCAGGTCACAGTTCCCATCCTTCATGGGTTTGCCTCACTAACCACTGAAATCCACAAAAACTACAAAAATAGAAATTAAAGGAGTGTTGGTGTAATACAGCATCAAAAATCCAGGCAGTTTCTCAGTCCAGCGTGGCTCAGGAGGCCCAAAAAAAAGTCACAACCCAGGGAACAGACCTTGAAACACCAAAGGAACCAGCCTGACTAGTAGCACTCACCACCTGCAAAGCAGAGAGAGTAGAAAAATGAAGGAGAGAGAGTAGAAAAATGAGTATTGCCTTCTCTTACAGCTACTTCCACACTTGCTCCAGCTGAAAACTCTGGAAATTTCATACTTTCCTTTCATTTAAAGGCTCTTTGGCCCAAGTGCTCCTAAGCCAGGCAGTTTTATTCCCCTTCCCTTTTTATTTTTAGTCTACAAAACAGAGATAGGTAACAGGTCAGGCTTGACATTTGCCATTTCCACGAGTTCAGCTCTTCAAAAGGTGCAGTCAGAGCTGAACAATGACCAAACCCAGCAGAAATAATGACAGAGAAGGATCCTGGGTGTTTTTTAAAATCAGGCAACACCTGAGTGCTTAGAAAGCTGCTGAGCTGCGTGTGCAGGTAGCAGCCCAACAGCAGCAAATCTAATGAGTGCAGTAATTTTGCCTGATGTTGTGCTTTAGTTTCAATTTTGTCTCAAAAATGGTTAGAAGTAGAATGAAGTTTGTCTTGCTCACAAGCAAACTTTGGGGGGTTTTCCCCATCCTTTTCCTTTAAGAGAGAGATTCCCTGTCCAAAGGATGAGCCTCAGTGCTGCATTAGTAAAAACCTGCTGATGTTTAACAGAGTTTTGTTTCTATTGATGGCTAAAATCCGGTTTGCCTAAAACCGAGTTAGATAAAATTAAGAGAAATAAAAAGCAGTTCTATTTATTGAAGGCCTTCAGGGCCATCCAGGGCAATCCACACCCACAATGGACAATGGCTCACGGGTTTTTCACCCTTTCTCACTTTTGTCCATTTGCACATCGGGGCTGAATCCTCCATTCAGCTGCAGCCAATGCGTCATTGACTCCAAGTTGGCTCCCCCAATCTCCTGTTGTTTCCATCTCTTGGGGCACAGGGAGGTGTCCTTGAGTTTGGGGCTGCAGATGAATTGTTTTGTGTAAAAATGGGGAGCCAGGAGTCAGCACTGTCTGTGGAATGTGGAGTTAACGCTAAAGAGTTACAGGATCACAGATAGATGAAAAATACAGAGCTAAAATCCAAAGGTATTACTATGAATAGTTAATCAAAATATCTCCTGGGGTTTTTTTTCCCCAAAAAGCTTTCCCTGCTCACATTGGGAAGGCAATACCTCCCTCCCTGCCCTGTCAGCAGCCCAGCTGGTGATTTCAGGGATGCTGGGATGGATGCTGCAGGATCCAGGCTCTGAGCAGGGATGAGGTGTTTCCACACACACGCTGCCCCCCTCCTCACATCACTCCCCACCAGCAAAACAACCACAGCAGACTCGCACAACACTCCATGTTTTTTAAAAAAATTGATATAACAACAACCCAAACCTGCTCATATTAAAGCAATTAAGGAATTAAGGGATGGCACAGCATGGGGGCAGAACTAAGCTATCATTTTGTTTCTTGATAGAGGGTGAGTTCATTGAAAATTTGAGTGTCATGCCACTCAAAATATTGTGAGTATGGGGAAAAATTGGAAATAAAAAATCTTCCTTCCTTTGGATGTTTTTTATAGGAAGGCTTGCTTCAAAAAGGCCAGTGGTTTGTATATCGTTTTTTTTAAGTTTAGTTTGGTTTTTGTTTTTTTTCTACTTCTTCTAAATTATTATTATTATTTATTTTTACTTTATTATTATTATTATATTACTATTATTGCTGCTGCTATTATTATTTTAAAATAGCACTTTCCTACAAAAAAAAAAATAAACTAAGCAGAATTTTTAAACAAGTTAAATAGCCAAAAATATAAAATACTTCATGTCAGCTAAGCACAAGTCTGTGACTGATCCAAAATCACATTTCCAAGGGGTTTTAGATTACCTGTAAATCTGGAGGGGGGAAAAAATCTGTTTTCAGCTCTGTATAGTCCACTTTTATCCTGAACTTTTCTGCTTCAGTCACCAAAAGAAAACATATTTTCCCCCCAGCTCTTGTATAAGGTGCTGAAAACCCCACCAAAGGATTTAGGATTAATGCACCGACCTTTCCATCAGCCAGACAAGTCCTTTTTGCAACTGCAGAGAAGAAAGAGATGGAAGCTCAAGCCTAGAGCAGATGAATGGGTTGGGACTGAAAGAGATTTCCAAAAAAATATCCAAATGAGAGTTTGTGAAGGAGTTCAGGCTGGAAGTTGTGTGCACAGAAAAGGGAAATCCCATCTGTCAGCCAGGTGACCATGTAGGAGCATCACATGAGGAGGATTTTGTGAGTGAGAGCCATTCCCAGGTGTGTTCAAGGTCTTCATAAGGATTCAGTAGGGAGCATTTGCTGCCTTAAAGGGGAAAAAAATAAAATTAAATTTATTTTTTTTAAAAAAAAGGGGAAGGAATCAACTGTTAT
>CM019218.1:3163602-3176879 GCA_009741485.1 Malurus cyaneus samueli | reverse complement strand
GCCCTGAATGCAACCTGAAGGGTGCCGGCAAATAAAAGAACTGCTTTGATTCTACTACAATTTTTGTCCAGCCTATTTTTAGGTAAGCCCAGACCAGGCATCAAAGGGAGGAAAAGTCCCATTTTTTGTTCCCTTTGCTCAGCAGGGAGGGATGGTTGCCAAGCCCCAGCCCCTGGCGAGCTGTGGGTCCTTTGTGGTGCTCAGCAGGTGCCAGGGAAGCTCTGGTCCCGTGAAATGCTGGGCCACAGAAGGCCCCTGATCCTTTCACAGCCTCATTTCCCAACAGCAGGCCAGGGATTCCTGGAAATGAGTGAGAAAAGGGTCATGGAGTGAGAGTGGGGATGCTTTGGGAGCAGCTCTGCAGGACTGCTCCTTATCTCGCTTTTCCCATTCGCACATGAGGGCTTCATCTCCAAGGCGATCAGCATCCCCTGAGAGACCTCAAACTGGTACTTTAGCTACTTTTTCTCTGCAAAAAGCTCATCTGGATGAAAAATAAAGTTTTTAAACTCTCCAGTTGAAAGGTGCTATGTAAATTAAATGATCACAGGCACTCACAGGTCGCTGTTGTGCACGTCCCAGTTCAATTCCGAGCCGTCGCCCAGCCAATGCTCTTCCCCTGTGCTCGTCGAACAGGCTGCACCCAAGGAGGCCTTCAGCCAAATGCCTCTGCCACGCATAAACCCCCAAAGACAGAATTTTAAATCTCTCTGTGGCCTGTTGCCAGTGCCACTGGAGGTGTGAAAGCCAGAGGAGAGCAGCCTGTGGGTAGCCTGGCTAGCGCGGTCGCTATTGATCCACAGGTCAGCCAGCGTCACAGAGCTTCAGGAAAACAGAATTAAACAACAGAGACCAGAAGAATCACCGGTCAGAAAATTACCTTTGATATCATCAGGTCTGGCTATTTAATCTGGAAATGACACATCCATAAGAGTTAGAGTGGAGTGCGGATTTTCCCATGGTTTTATAAAAGATGAGAGGGTGGCTTTTTACACAGGCAGGTAGTGACAGGCCAAGTGGGAATGATTTTAAACTGAAAGAGGAGAGATTTAGATAAAGTGTTAGGAAGAAAAATCTTTACTCAGAGGATGGGGAGGCACTGAAAGAGTTTTCTCAAAGTGGTTGTGGATGGCCCATGCCTGTGAGTGTTTAAGGACAGATTGGATGGGGCTCAGAGAAACCTGTTCTAGTAGAGGAATGTCCGCTGCCAGGTAAGGTTGGGTTGGGACTAGATAGAGTTCTTGATATTTTTTGATGATTTTTGATCTTCTTGATAATTTAGATAACTCTTGACAGGACCAGACAGTCCAGATTTTTTAGGGATCTTGAAGTGGAAAAAAAACCCAACCAAAATCATAGGAAAAAGACATACAAATATTCCTGCCAGAAATGAGTACAGAAGAAGACAAAGCTGCCTTTAGACATGCAGAGACACTTTTTACCCATGGAAAGAAACTGTTGTGTGTGTAAGAATCTGGATTTTTGTGCTGCCAACCAGCATGTAACTTAGGAAGTATTAAAGTGACATTCCTCGAAGTCACAACTTTCTATTTACAAAAAAGTCATTGATGTTGAGCCTCAGCCATGTGGTGGGAACAAAATTGGGCAATTTGTGGATGTGACTGGCCATTTTCAATCCTTACAAGGCCAACCATCTGTAGATAGCAAAAGAGATACACTCATCTACACCAGGAAAGAGTCAGCTTGAACTCTGTGAGGAGAGGACAAAATGAGAAATTGTATAATATAAACACTGGACAACCGAAGTAGGTTGACAGGTTTCACAGTGACACGCACAAAGAATGTGAGCCACAAGAAAACAAAACTTTAAAGCCTTGTTCATAGTTTAGAGAAGGTTTTGCCTGGCAAGTTTGGAGAGAATGACAAGAATTTCTTCCTACAACATGTCCCTGGAGTCCCACACCCACAATGGACAATGGCTCACGGGTTTTTCACCCTTTCTCACTTTTGTCCATTTGCACATCGGGGCTGAATCCTCCAATTGCAGCTGCGCCAATGCGTCATTGACTCCAAGTTGGCTCCCCCATTCTCTGTTGTTTCCATCTCTTGGGGCACAGGGAGGTGTCCTTGAGTTTGGGGCTGCAGAGGAATTGTTTTGTGTAAAAATGGGGAGCCGGAGCTCAGCACTGTCTGTGGAATGTGGAGTTAAACGCTAAAGAGTTACAGGATCACAGATAGATGAAAAATACAGAGCTAAAATCCAAAGGTATTACTATGAATAGTTAATCAAAATATCTCCTGGGGTTTTTTTTTCCCCAAAAGCTTTCCCTGCTCACATTGGGAAGCAATACCTCTCCCTGCCCTGTCAGCAGCCCAGCTGGTGATTTCAGGGATGCTGGGATGGATGCTGCAGGATCCAGCTCTGAGCAGGGATGAGGTGTTTCACACACACCTGCTGCCCCCCTCCCTCACTCACTCCCCACCAGCAAAACAACCACAGCAGACTCGCACAACACTCCATGTTTTTTAAAAAATTGATATAAAACAACCCAAACCTGCTCATATTAAAGCAATTAAGGAATTAAGGGATGGCACAGCATGGGGGCAGAACTAAGCTATCATTTTGTTTCTTGATAGAGGGTGAGTTCATTGAAAATTTGAGTGTCATGCCACTCAAAACTATTTGTGAGTATGGGGAAAAATTGGGAAATAAAAATCTTCCTTCCTTTGGATGTTCTTTTAAGGAAGGCTTGCTTTCAAAAAGGCCAGTGGTTTGTATATCGTTTTTTTTAAGTTTAGTTTGGTTTTTGTTTTTTTCTACTTCTTCTAAATTATTATTATTATTTATTTTTACTATTATATATATTACTATATACTATTATTGCTGCTGCTATTATTATTTTAAAATAGCACTTTCCTACAAAAAAAAAAAATAAACTAAGCAGAATTTTTAAACAAGTTAAATAGCCAAAAATATAAAATACTTCATGTCAGCTAAGCACAATGTCTGTGACTGATCCAAAATCACATTTCCAAGGGGTTTTAGATTACCTGTAAAATCTGGAGGGGGGAAAAAATCTGTTTTCAGCTCTGTATAGTCCACTTTTATCCTGACACTTTTCTGCTTCAGTCACCAAAAAGGAAAACATATTTTCCCCCCAGCTCTTGTATAAGGTGCTGAAAACCCCACCAAAGGATTTAGGATTAATGCACCGACCTTTCCATCAGCCAGACAAGTCCCTTTTGCAACTGCAGAGAAGAAAGAGATGGAAGCTCAAGCCTAGAGCAGATGAATGGGTTGGGACTGAAGAGATTTCCAAAAAATATCCAAATGAGAGTTTGTGAAGGAGTTCAGGCTGGAAGTTGTGTGCACAGAAAAGGGAAATCCCATCTGTCAGCCAGGTG
Organism: Malurus cyaneus samueli; assembly: GCA_009741485.1. Taxonomy (NCBI): domain Eukaryota; kingdom Metazoa; phylum Chordata; class Aves; order Passeriformes; family Maluridae; genus Malurus; species Malurus cyaneus. The sequence goes on along the minus strand of CM019218.1, from coordinate 3,173,513 downwards.
ACCATGTAGGAGCATCACATGAGGAGGTTTTGTGAGTGAGAGCCATTCCCAGGTGGTTCAAGGTCTTCATAAGGATTCAGTAGGGAGCATTTGCTGCCTTAAAGGGGAAAAAAATAAAATTAAATTTATTTTTTTTTTTTAAAAAAAAGGGGAAGGAAAATCTGCTTTACCACAAGAGTGGGGAAACACAGAATAATTAAAAAACCAGCTGACATTTGATGGATTTATAAGTGCTCCTTTGGGACAAACAAAAGGAATTATGTGATCCATGCTGCAATATTTGTGTTGGTTTTAATAAATTTGGAGCTGGTTCTGTCTTCTGTCCCAAACCACACACAGGGGCAAAAACTGTCTCATCCTGTTCCATTTCCACAGCCTCTGCTGCCATATTCCCTCAGAAAACAACAGCCAGGCCCTGTTCCTCTTTCCCATAGGGAGCAATTGATGATTTTAATGCATAAAAGGAAGGAGAAAATATTTCAGTGAAAGGAAAAGGTTCTTAATTCCTATAAATCCAAGATATCCTGAGTGCCTGGTCCAGGTATAATGCAGGAGGATGCTCAGTTATCCTCAGGAACAAATCTGGGCAAATCTTATATAATAACTCCTGTAACAATTAATCCAAGCACAGAGGCTGAAACTATCTGCAGCRCAGGAGGATAGCATGAAAATAAAATATTTTATAAAAAACGCACTTTAAAAAGGTTTAAAAGTCCTTAGTTATATGAAAGGAATTGACCTTCTTCCTTTTGTAGTGTTCCTTCAGAAAAGAACTGCAGCGAGTTAAGGGGAATTGAGCAATTACATTGTTATACTATTACACAGTAATTTGCATTTCTTGATAACGCCTATGTCAAAAAAATGTTGGAAAGTTGCATTTCAATAAAATATTTAAATTGCTGACACAGCCTGTGGCTGTCTGTGTTACATAAAGGCAGGCTGCCTTTTATTCCAAATTTCTCCTCAGGTATCAAACACGTGGATTTATGGACGCTGTAGAATAAATCACAGCAAATGTCCTAATTGTGGAGTTATGGGAGCCTACTCCCAGCTCCAAGCACAGGTAGGAAATCTGGAGTAGTGGTCCAAAATCTGGCAGGTGGTCCAAAATATACAGTTGGTCCAAAATACAACAGCTGGTCCAAACACAAATATGATATAAGAAAAATAGGCCAGGGCTAAAAAGTCCTGCAAGAACCCAAAAGGGGCTGAAGTTGGTGCTTTCCTCCATTTCACCAGAATTAAGAGCATGAATGGATGATGAAAATAATCACAGAATCACTGAGGTTGGAAAAGACCCCCAAGATCATCGAGTCCAGCCTGTGACTGTCACCACCGTGACATTGCCATTGATCCCAGAGAACTGGAGCAGAAAGATGAACCAGAACTTTGGCCTTGGGCCTCCCCCTTTACCCTTCCTTGCCATGGCAAGCTACAAATCATCCATCACCATATTTTATCCAACCTGCACCTCACCCTGGGTTTGCTCTTTGGAAGAGAAGAACCTCAGGGTTTGGAGGATGTTTACCAGATCTCATCCGTGTACATACAAACCTCCAAATATTCCCTCGACAGACCCCAACAGGCAGGAATACACTTCAGGAGGCCAAGACAAGAGACCTCAGAAGGATTTTGCTCTCACTGATTGGGTTGTCAGCACCTCCTGAACTCAGATTTCTCTTGCCATGTCAATCAGGCTGCCACAGCATCACTGGTCCACCTAAACCAGGCACTGAGGGATGGGCTGTGAGGGAAAATGTATGGGCAGGGTTGTGTTGCCTACAGGTTCCTGCATTTCACCTGGGGATGGAGAAAGCTTTGAGAGGTCACCTTGCACCAGAAAGGACCTGAAAAGCTGAGCATCACAGTTTAGAGCAGCTCAGACAGTGAACGTGGCTTTGTTGCCTAAACAGAGGTGTCCCATGTCACCTGAGATGTCTCTGGGTGTCCCTGCTGTCCTCCAGCTGCTGAGCTGGGGAGCACAATTCTCCTGACGGTTCTTGAGGGTATTTTGGATGCTCCTGACAACCACGTGCAGGCAGCTGATCTGAGCCCTGTGCCACAGCAGCGTGTGGGGACAGGACACAGCAAAGAAATGGCCAGAATTCCACCCGGAAGGCGTTTATTTTCCCAAGAAACCTCGCACCAAAGGACCTCATCTCAGCATTCATCAGTGAGTGAGTGCACACAAAAGAAAGGATTTTTTTCCTTCTCAACAACCTGTTGATGTCAGATTTACCTACACCACCAGCTGGAAAACAAATGCAGAAAGCAGACATGCTACCATAGAAAATCCCACTGCATCTGGTTCATATTCCTGCTTTTTAGGCATAAACCCGTGTGTTACTAATGTCCCCTTTAGGGGCGACAGCTCGTAGAGAAATAAGGGGACAGCCCTCAGAGAAATGAGGTGCCAGCCCCTAGCACGGCTGTCTCCAGGCAGGAATCCGAAAGCCCCGGAAATTCCTCTCCTCCCGTCAAAAATCCCTTCGCAATCAGCCTTGCGAGGAGGCGCAGGAGCGGCGGGGAGAGCAGTGATGACAGCGAGGAGGTGGGCACAGCCCCGTCCCGGGGGATCGCATCCTCCCGTCCCATTAAACCCGGGGCAGAGCAGCCGGGGCTCCGGGAGCAGCCAGGGGAGGGAGATGAAAGGCTCCTGCGAGAAATCAGGTGCAGAGGACGGGCAGATGCTGCTCAAGAGCAAAGAGACCCGGCCAGGCTCATTTGTCTGGAAGGGAACCAGCAGGAACTTTCTTTTTATCTCCGATTGCGGATGTCAGGGTAGTTCCTAAAGGCCACAAGCCGGCCTGGCCCCCACTGCTCTGCCTGCACAGGCGAGGAAATTGCATCGATAGATTTTTTTCACAGGTAGAAAATCCCCCACTGTGATGGTCACAGAGCCGGCAACTCCTTCCCACCTGTGGGATCGTGTCRGGCCCTGTCTGTCCCATCAGAGCCCGGCTGGAGATGCTCGGGCTACCCACGGCTCGGGCTGGCCAGGTGCTCCCGGGCTACCCAAAGCTCGGGCTGTCGGTCCAGCTCCCAGCGGGGCTGGCCAGGTGCCCCCGGGCTACCCAGGGCCCTGCCAGAGCCAGCCCTGCCCGCCCGCACCGTGCCAAGGATTAGCCATGCTCCACCTGGGCTGCCCGGGATTTGGTGGGGCATCCCCTTGGCAGGCGGGGTTGAGGGGGCACAGCCCCGTCCGTCTGTCCGTCTGTCCGTCTGTCCGTCTGTCTGGGGATTAGCCTCGCCCCACCTGGGCTGCCCCCAGCTCTGCTCACCCACCAGGGCGGCCCCAGCCCGAGCAGCTCTCCTGCTGTCTGTCTGTCTGTCTGTCTGTCCGTCTGGGAGATAGGGATGGGCACTGCTCTGCCCATCCCATCGTCATGTCTGTCTGTCTGTCTGGGAGGGCAGCCACGCACTGCCATGTCCGTCTGTCTGTGAGAAGATGCTGAGCAGAGCTCTGTCCATCTATCTGTCTGTCAGGGGATGCTGGGCAGAGCTCTGTCCGTCTGTCTGTCTGTTAGGGGAATGGTGGGCATGGCCCTGTCCATCTGTCTGTCTGTGAGAAGATGCTGGGCACGGCCCTGTCCGTCTGTCTGTCTGTCAGAGGTTGCTGGGCACGGCCCTGTCCGTCTGTCTGTCTCGTCAGAGGATGCTGGGCACAGACCTCTCTGTCTCTCTGTCTGTCTGTCTATCAGGGATGCTGGGCACGGCCCTGTCCGTCTGTCTGTCTGTCCGTCAGAGGATGCTGGGCACAGACCTCTCTGTCTCTCTGTCTGTCTGTCTATCAGGGGATGCTGGGCACGGCTCTGTCCGTCCGTCTGTCTGTCAGAGGATGCCGGGCACAGCCCTGTCCGTCTGTCAGAGGATGCTGGACATGGCCGTGTCCGTCTGTCCGTCTGTCTGTCTGTCAGAGGATGCTGGGCACAGCCCTGTCCGTCTGTCTGTCTGCCGGTGGGAGATGCCGGGCACTGTCCCGCCCTCCCGGGTGCCCGCCGTGCCCCGTGCGGAGCCGCCTCCTCCCTCCCTCCCTCCCCTCCCGGGGGCGGCAGCTGCGGCGGCGCGGGGCCGGGGAGGGACCGCGCCCGGGGCGGGCAGCCCGCTCCGCTGGGCACCGGCACCGGCCCCGCCGCCGCCCTCCACCTTCCCCTTCCTTCTCCTCCCCCCGGCGGAGATTAAAAGCTGCCGGAGGGGGAACGGCCGGGATTAGGCCCGATGCTGCGGGGAGGGGGCGGGAGCCCGCCCCGCCGGGCCGCCCCCGGCCGCATTGTCCCCGCTGCCAGCGCACCCCACCCGGACACCCCCAAAAGCCGGGTTTACCCACGGGAGGAGGCTGAGAGCAGGAACAGCCCCCTCCCATCCCCGCACCTCCCCGGCCGGGCGGAGATGCGGACCCCGGCCGAGAATTCTGCTCCCCACCCCCAAAATAAACCCAGCCCGGACCCCCCTGGGTACCGGCGCTGCTTTGCCCGGTGCGGGACAAAGATCTGCGGGAAAGTTGCCGGCGGAGATAGGCTGGGGGAGGGGGAGAAGCAATTTTGGGAGGGAGGGATCAGTTATCGGATATTTGTTTATTTATTTATTTATTCATTTATTTATTTATTTATTTTGGGGGAGAAATTGCGCTGCTCTGCTTTCATTATTTTATTTATAATCATCAAATCGACTTCACTGCCGAGGAAGGGGGCTTTGAAGAGGACTTTGTTTAACTCGGGGAAGGGCTCGCACCGCTCCGCGCATCCCTCCCCCTTCACATCCTCCCCCGGCTCCGCGGCCGCGCAAACAGCGCGGGGCTGCGGGGGAGCGGCGCTTCCACCCGACCGCTCCTCCTGGGAAAGGGAAGGGGCAGGCAAAAAAAAAATTACCCGGTAAAACCTTCCCGGCCAACACTCGGTATAAACACACCTCATCGGAGCGTCGAGCGGCTGAAAGTTTAATTTTTAATTTTTGTAAGGTTTTTGAAGTCCAAATAAATGCCTAAAGTGGAGGCGTCGCTCGGGAGAACGCTGGCGCTCGGCAGCGTCGGGAATGAACGGCGGGGACGGGACTTTTCCCTTGGCTGTGGGGCACGGATTCGTTTGCAAACTGCAGCTTAAGCGCTCCCACCACCCCGCATTGTCCTGCGCTTAAATATCCTGAATTAGGCAGCTCTGAAAAGTCCCTTTAAAGCAGGCGGAGAGGGCGAGCCGCGCTCGCGCAACTCCTCGGGGTCGCGCCGCCGTTGAAAAACTAAAAATAATAAAACAATAATGATAACTCGGACGGGGGCCGGTGCTGGCGGCTCTGCCGGTGGAGAGGGCGGCGGTGCCCGGTGCTGGAGGCGGCGGAGGGGCTGAGGCGCGGCCGGGCAGGGCGGAGGGGCCGCGGGCGCGTCCCCCAGCACCTCTCAGGTACGAGCACTTGCATTGACATTGATGTAACTACATTAGAGTTAATGGCAGCAGCCTGGTCCTCATTATTAATTGTCTTTGTGTTTGGATAAAGTATGTAATCTTCTCCTCAACCACACCATTAAAATAGGTTGCCTTTTCAATTAAGAACTGTCTTGAGCACAGCAGTCAATTTTCCTAATGAAGATGCATTATATTTTCACTTTTTTTTTTTTTTTTTTTAATAATGGAAAATCCACGTTTTCATTAGGCGTGATTACGGAGAAAGTACAAGAGGGGGTTTGTCTAAACTAAATGTGGCCCGTGTCGTGTATTAAATACCAGGCTTTTAAATAAATTGAAATTTCATACAGATAAGACGCGAGGTTGGGGTACAAATACGGCCAGATTCGCTTCCTTCAGATTAAAAAAATGCAGGGTCCATTCTTTAAAACGCACTTATCAGATAGAAAATAACGATTAAAACAACTACAGCGGACTCTTAGTTGCAATTACTCGGGTAAACTTTTCACTCAGCCCAGTTTGCTTACATTAAACCTGAGGATGATGCTTTAAAATAGACTTGCACTTTCTGCTAATGTGCAGCTTTGGGGAACAAATAGCACAGTTTAATCATGCAGAAACACACAGGAGCCAGAATAGTCTCACAATTAATTTACCAAAATAAACCCGAAGCTGCCTGCATTGTTTAATATTTAGCTTCCACCCCCCTCCTTCCCCTGGAGAAAAACAGCCCTAGTTCTTTAGAAAGAAGGAAGCTTGGGGGAGCTTTGGGGGGAGTTGGGATTTTTTTTCTCTTTCTTTCTTTTTACATAGGAAAAGAAATAGTTCATGGCGGGGACGCAAAGAGTTAAATTTTATAGAATATGAAGCACTTAGAGAAAAAAGAAAAAAGAAAGGGAGAAGAAGTCAAACACTAAGGGAAAGGGGGAAAAAAAAGGAATAAAAGAAAATGTGACATTTGTGAGTCTGAGAAACTGGAGGAGGACGGGATCTGGATTTCAGCGCAGTGTTATACATGTGGGATCTTTGTTGCCGGACAGACAGACAGACAGACACCGCCGACCAAGCCAGACCCTTCCCGCACGGAAAATACCATCACCCAGAGACCACTTAAGACAGAAAAAAAAAAAATAACTGTAGTATTCGGAGCTGGTTTTAAACTTTTTCAATACGAAAAATACCTGCCTGCAAGGGAGAATGAAGTTAAGCATAAGAGTAATTTCTTATTCACATGGTAACAACAGTTGGTTTGGGGTCTTTTACGAGCTTTCTGCATTGTGGCTTTGTTTGGTTGGGGGAAGCTGCTTTGGGGGGTTCGGTGGGTATTTTTGTAATGAACATTTGTTTCTCCACCAGCCAGCGGCTAGAGAAGATCTGCAAAGAATGGCAAAGAAGATTTTCGATTAAAACCTTAGCCCATCTCCACGGATTACTTTATATCGATTCCTATATATATGGCTGCAATTGAGGGGCTCTAATTAAAAATCCAAAGTGGGGGAGGGAAAAAAAAAAATAAAAGTTCTTTCTGGGTCTCAATAAAAGGAGCTTTTCATATACGGGAAATAAAGGTTGTAAAAGGTTACAAACGAAAGACTAGTTTAAAGCTTCTCTGCGGTTTTCTTTTCTTCTTTCTTACAAAACCCCTTTTCTGGCTCTTTCTCTCCCTCCCCCCGCTCCCCGACCCCTTCATTTCTCCCAAGTTTGCCAACACGCGGGACGCGGGACTGTAACTGTTATTTTAATATCTGGGTTGGGAGCTATAATCTGATTGCTGCAGCGAGCTGCTCATCAAGGTAACTTCATGGCCTGGAGAGAAAAATTATGTAAACGGGCAGCATTAGCGCCTTTCATCAACACACACACACACACAACCACACTCACCCCTCGCTCACGGCCGCCTACGCCCAGCCTCCAAAGCCCTGCCCCAGCCCCGGGGGACGCCCCAAGCCTGCGCCCCCTCCCCCTCACAGCCTCCCCCAAATCCTGTTTTATTTATTTAATACCGATCCTTTATTTAAAGTTGGGTTTTGGGGTGTTTTTTTTCAAAGGGGGGTGTTTTTCTCCCGCCTCGTTGCACATGAGACCTTCCCTCAGGTGCCGGTCTGAGCTCACTTTCGCTGCTCTCGGGGTGACATTTTTAGGACTCGTCCGGCTGCAAGAGGAGCTGGGCGAATTTGGGATTGCCCAGAAATTCCTCCACCATCCCCTCCTCTCCTTCCCCGGGCCTCCCCATCCCGATCATGAAACTTGGTTTCATTGAGGCAAAAATGCTGCCTTCTTTTATTTTTTTATTTTTTAATTTTTTCCTTCCCAAAAGAGATGATGGTCCGCCATACCCCTCCCAGACGTTTGGAAAAGGAGGGGAATTATTTTTTAAAAAACATTCCAGCATTTTAAAACGAATCTAACCCTTCTCGAAGTGACACAGTTATACCAATTGCACCCCCAGAAAGGGAGATTTTGGGTGAGGGGGAGTGTCGAACTTAAAAAAAAAAAAACCCACAAACCAAAACCACAAAAACACAACAAAACAAAAAACCCTCTATACTAAAATAAACTCCAACCAGCACTTGAATTGCAGATAAACTTCAAGGAAAGTCTGGAATATTTTAACTAGACACAAATCCGATGAGGGAAAAGCTTAAAAGCGCGTAGCATGCATCGCTTTCCGGAGCCGATCAGAGATACAAAGATGACAAATTATAAATCGGTTCATTTTGGGGTTGGGTGATTTGGGTTTTTGGTTTGTTGTTGTGTTTTTTTTTGTTTTTTTTTTTTCTCTTCTTCCTAACTTTCACCCGACCTGAATAAATGATTTCTTATTTTCCTCCCCCCACCCTTGGTCATCATAACCGCGGGCAGCAGCTCAGCCCTGGGAGCGACACACACGGCGACAAAACCCCTCGCGGAACGGTCGCGATAGCGAGGAGAGTCGGAAATTAAATCAGAAGGAGAAGTAAAGAGGGTGAACGAGGAGAGGAGAGAAGAGAGACAGCTATGCAGAGAGAGAAAACCGCTTTGTAACCCGATTGGCATTGGAAAGTTGGAGAACTTACTGAGAAGCAGAAGTTACAGTTTCTTTTCATCCCAGAAGCAGATTTTGGTTCTCTGAGCATAAAGTTCTTAGAGGGCAGAAAATCACACATCTCCACTCACTCCCCGTCAGCCCCAGCTAGTCTGGATCTCTGGGACTGTACCTGCTCTGCAACGCTTTCCAAACGGACCAGAAGAGATTGGAAAGTTTAAAAAAAAAAATTATTAAAAATCATATTTTTTAAAAATCGAGATCCTACAGCTGCAACCATCATAATCAATTTTTTTTTTTTTTGTAACTTTTCCCCGAGCTGCTGAAGGTTGAAGGCAGAGGCAGCTGCAAAGTGTGTGCAGGATTGCTCCAGGAAAGAAGGTTCCCCCTTTTTCCCCCTCTCAGATCCAATCTTTGCGAGAGCCATTCCGACACATTGCTAAGCTAAAGGGAAATTCTCTTTGATAAAGCGGTGTTCCCAGCTTCTGGGTTTTAAAACCTAAATCTATATTCAAATCTGGCTGAAGGTGTGTTCTGGGATTTATGAAAGCCTCTTAAAGGGGTAAATTTACCAAACCGTGACAAAATCATCACAATCTTACTTTAGACATCTGAAGTGGATGAGAATTTTAAAGAGACCCTTGTTTATTTAAGTAACACTGTCCATCTCTGCCACTTGTTTTATTGGCTGCGGGAATTATTCCCAACTTCTGGGGCTGGAGGGGGCAGAGGGAGAGGCTGGGATGCTCCTGCTCCCGTGGCAGGCTGCAGGCAGGGCAGCAGCTCCTCTGCCCGGTGCCCAGGGCCAGGCAGCTGCAGGCAGGGCTGCCAGCCGGGTTCCCGTCCTGCTCTCCCAGCTACTTTCTTCAGGCACTGAATTTTATTTCTGTGCCTTGCTCAGCCCTGTTCTGAATAGCCCGGCTGCCTCCAGCCCCCAGACACCCCTTTTTTCTTTTTTTTTTTTTTCTTTTTCCTTTTTTCCTTTCCTTTTTTTTTTTTATGTTTTTCCCCCCGTTTTATTTTTAATCGATTTCGAAAATACCCTCCTGGTCAGGATACACGGGAACGAATTATCTCTCTCATTCTTCCGAGGTGGATTAAGGTTATTAAATAATATGTGGGGCGGGAGACGATGGCAAAGGCGGAGGGGGCGGAGGGGGGAAGGGTTCAATCGGGATATTTATTCCTGGTGCTCTGCTAAGGAGAGGCTGAGGGGTGGCGGCCGTGCCGACATGCGGGGAGGTGAGGCAAGGATTTGCCCGGCGCGGATCTCTGGGCAAGGGTTGAGAGAGGGGGGGATGCTGCAAAGGGATGGCGGCTGCAGCTGCCCCTCCCTTCCCCCCACCCCTTCCCCCATAAAAAAAATCTCAGCTAGACAAACAAACCATAAAAAGCCCCCCAAAAGAGTTTCGTGGGTCTGCAGAGAAAAATAAATCAAAACACAACTCCAAGAAGGCAGGGCTGGGGTCCCTGGGGCGGGGGGTACCCCG
>CM019218.1:3131983-3160542 GCA_009741485.1 Malurus cyaneus samueli | reverse complement strand
AAATGTACTGCCATCTAAGGAGGAAAGAGGGGGAAAAAAAACCCCACCAAAACCAACCCAAAACCAAGCCACACCACCCATCCGCCCAGCCCAGCCCCGAGCATCCCAAACCTGCTCCTGCAAACCGCCAGCCCGGGCTGCACCGCCGGCGCTAAAGTCCAAGGACAACCACGCTGGATCGCACGCAGCCAGGCTCGGAGAGAGCCACAAAGAGGCGAATTAATTGCTATAACTTCATTAACATAGGTCACCCCGTTAAAATGATCGAGCCGCCGCAGTTTTTTCCCCCCATTGTCACAAGTGAGGAAAGTGTGTGAGCGCTCCCTCCCTCCGACCTCTGCCGCCTCCGTCCTCCTGCCTTTTGCCGGAGCTTTATTTTCGGGGTGCTTTGACCCGGGAGAAGATGAGCGAGGACGGGAGGTGCGAGGGGAACATCCCGGTGCCCGGCTCCGGTGCGCCCGGCCGGGCTCTGCCTGGCAGCGAGAACCCCCTGGGCCCTCCTCACCCTCACCCCGCCGCTGCTCCCAAATTATTTCGATTAAAAATATGTGCACGTCCCTATTTGCAAATTCAAAGAGACGCCGCTATGTCCCATCCTACACCATCACCCCCATACATCCTTTCAAATATAATTTAAAATGCATTTATGTCCTCCCCCAGGTGACTCAATTTCCCTTGTTCCAAGGGTCATTTGGCCCCTGGGAAGTGGAATTGGGGTGCAGCCGATCTGCAGTAACGACTGGGGGGACCCGGGGTTGGGGCACCCTGGCACCCCGCTCTGTGCTGGGGGGATTCTCCCCTTTGCTCCCGAGGGTTTCCTCTCACCCATCTTCCCGCTGCTCAGCCCAGGGCTCCTGGCAGGCTCCGTGTCCCCCCTTCACAAATATTTACTTATATACATTAATATCTTTTGTTGTCGTTATTATTCCAGCCACCCCCAGCCTTTTGCTGACCCCCCTTCCTCGCCTTCCCCGGGCAATTCGCTAATTCCATCTCTGCTGTCCATCACATTAATTTCTACAATGACTTCATCCGCTCCACTCCATAATGTATATTTTTAAACCGAGCAGGTTCTTTTAATGTATATTCTGGTGTCATTTCGGTGGCTGTTATTTCTCTCTGGATTGTCCCCCCGGTACAGCAGCGGCCTGTTTTTTCCTCCCCCTGTGTGTGTTTTTATTATTTTCCCCCTGGCTTAGATGTGTCAATCACTCTCTCCCTGCCATTGGTTGGAGAGTTTGCGTCAAAAAGTTGCCAGAGAGGCGCTTTCTCAGCAAAGCTCCCCGAGAGAGGTAGAGACCTTCAGCTCCAACGCACCCTGCCACTATTATTAAAAATAAAATCACTTTGACCAGCTCCAGCAGGCGACACGGATGGCGAGAATGGCATCCAGGTCGGAGAGGGGCTGGAGCTGGTTTCCACCTCCCTCATCTTATTTTATTTTAATTTTTTTATGCCGTGGGAAAACGCTTCCCAAAGACACCGGCTGCGAAGAAACGCGCCCCGGCCTCTCCTCTGTATCGCATCGCGCTGACAAAGAGAAAGTCGGGAAAAGTCCTTGTGCACCGGCACAAGTTTCCTTAGAACTAAAAACCTCCTTCTCTGCTGAGGTTTATTTCGATTTCGGCTGCTCAGAGAAGTTGAGGCTTATTATTTATTTATTTTGGAAAGGTGCAACTCTAGTTATAAAAAAATAAATTAAGAAGAGGGAGAGGGGAAAAAAGCGCTTAAAAATGAGGTCGGGTGCTGATGGAAGGCAGGGAAGGGTCAGACGGCCCTGCGGCGGAGGTGGCTGCCCGCCGAGGCCGGCTCTGCCGCTCCCGCTCCCCGAGAGGGGCCGCGGCCGCGGAGCAGCGCGGAGATTCGAAAGGCGAAGCGTTGGGGACCTCCCGGCAGAGCCGGTGATGAGTCCATTCCCGCCGCCTTTGCTCCGGGGGAAAATCGCGTGTTGAGAAAATATCTCCCACCCTCCAGGGAAAAAAAAAAATATTTGATTTAAAAAAAAAAAATTAAATACATTAGAATTTTTAAAATATCAGAAATTGGAGCGCGGCGAGGGCAGGGAACGCGGCTCTCGTTTGCAAAACAAAAGAAAAACAATTCCCTTTTCTACTTTGGCACCTTTCCCCTCGCCCTCCGCGGGAGCCCCTCCGCGCCGCTCCGCGCCCCGGCCGAGCCCCCCGGCCCCCGCGTCCCCCGCAGCGCCGGGGGCAGGGGCGCAGGCTGCGCGCCCGGGCCGGATCGCTGCCCGCATTAATCACCGGGGGCGAGCAGCGGAGCCGGGGCCGGTGGCTCGTAATTAGGGAGCGTGTGCCGCCCGATTATCTCGTTAGTTTTCAAGAAAACATTTATTATAATTAATTCTCGGACGGGGTAATTATTATGAGCGAGGGCAGAGCAACTGGTAGCCGGGATCTATGCGGAGCGGGGGGGAGCGGGAGGAGGGGGAAAGGTGACAGATTGCGGAGTGGAGCCGTTGCTCCGCGGGCTGCGGGCGGCCCGGGATGCGCGGCCGGGCCGAGGGGCTCCGCGGGCGGCCGCGCCGGGCTGGCGCTCGGCGGGATGCCGCCGAGTTTAACCGAACAGAGCTTTAGGGTTGGTTTTTTGTTTTTGTTTTTTTTTTTTTGAGGAGGTGTTCGCGCTTTTTTGTTGTTTTGGTTTTATTTTTTCTTTTCCTTTTTCCCCGTTTTGGTTTTTTTTTTTTTTTTTTCTCCTTTTAATTTTTTATCCGATCGTTTCTAACCGGGCAGCAACCCCCGCTTTGCTCTCCCGCGCGTCTTGCGCGGCGGTCGAAGCCGCACGGTCGCGGAGCGGGACTCCCCCCTCGGAAGAATCGTCCCCGTTCTGCTCCCCCGGGGCGGTGATGGTAAAAGCGGGGCCCGACCTGCGCACCCCGCGCTGGATGCGCGCTCCCTGCGCCGCTCGGCGCGGCAAATCCCTCCCCGAGCGGAGAAGGGGAAACTTCGCACCGAGGAGAACCCGCACCGACGGCGCTGGCGGGGCCGGCCGGGGGTGCACCGGGGCCGGGGATCCTGCAGGAGCCCCCAGGCTGCTCCCGGCCCTCCCGGGGAGTCGGCTGGGCTGAAACACGGAGTTTTGGGGTGTTTCGGGAAGAAAGTTGTGCTGGAGTTCGTTTTCCCGACGGCAGCTGAGAATGGAGAGAAGGGCGAGCTTCTGCTCTAAAAGATATATTTTTAAAAATATCTTCTAAGGGAAACAGCATTAACTTTTTAGAAGTCCCGCTTTGGCCCCTTGCCGGCCTTTTTTTTTTTTTTTTTTTTTGGCAGAGTTTGTGTTTGGGTCCCCTCTCAGTCCCCGCTGCTGAGATCCCGGTCCCGTCGGGGCAGCGAGAGGGGACCGGGGGAGCCGCTCGCCCGCCGGGGTTGTCCAGGGGCCGCTCGCCACCGAGGTGTTTGTTTAGCTTCAGCTCCGTCATCAAGAGTTTCTTGAAAGCCTAATAAATCTGTTACTTGCCTCCAAATCTAATTACCCGGAGTACTAATTAGGTGCAAATGGCCGGTGGAAATTACTGCAGACGTGGACTGATGGCGGGAGAGCAGAAAAGTTTGGCTCTTCCCGAGCGGGCATTTGAGCTCTGAAATGCAGCAACGTCGGGGGGAAGGGGAAAAAGGGGGAGAGGGGGGAAGGTTTGAATGTTGCCCAAACCTGGGATAATTAAAGTCCTTGCAAGAGACTAGTGGAGAGATAGGTTTCTTGAATTGTTTCTTTGTTTCTCACCCTTGGGCTTTGTTATCTGCATTATTTATTTGGCCGAGGGGTTCTTTGTGTCTGCCAATGGCCCCAATCAAGTTTTTCTTGAGACAATTAGCCGGTGCCCGGCCGGGAATCCTATGCAAATGCCCCCGGCTGCCGTACAATGCGGGCAGTTGAAGGCATGGGGGGGTTTTGTTCGGGCAGTAATTACTGGCGGGGATGTGCCCCCTCCCCTCCCCTCCCCCCCTTTTTGGGGAGAGATGCGTTGATCTAGTCAGTCTCTCGCAGCTCCAAATCCGGCCGGGGTCCGAGCGGGAGGATTGACGGTGGGGGGAAGGCAAGCGGGGATAAAAGCGGAGGGGGTGGGGGGCAGCGAGCTGGCCTGGCTCCCCCTTCATCCCTCCATCGCTCCCTCCTCTCCCTCCTGCGCAGGCACCTGGCGGCCCCCCCACGCCCGACGGCTCCTCCAGGCACCGCCCGGGGCAGGCAGGGCGCTCGGCCGGCTCCCCCTCGCCCGGATTTCGGCCAACTCTCCTCCCCGCCACAACTTTAGCATGATGTCTTATCTTAAGCAACCACCTTATGCAGTCAATGGCCTGAGTCTCACAACCTCGGGCATGGATTTGTTGCATCCGTCCGTCGGTTATCCGGTAAGCCACGTTTTTCTTCCCTCTTCCCTCCCCCTTTTTTTTTTGCTCCACGGAGGGGAAGCCTCTGGGATTTTGGAGGCACAACATGCCCAGGGATCACGCTGGTTTGGGTGGGTGAAGGCGTGGGGTCTCTCTGCCTCCCTTCATCCTCACCCCCAACTTTTTATCCGTGAGAGGGGCTGCAAAAAGGGGAGACCCCCACGCTGGAGATGGGGGCCAGACGCTCCAAGCCCATCCAGGGGAGACGCGGGGTTGGGATCGCGGCACGGCGGCGGCTGATCCTGGGGGTGCTGATCCCCCGGGAGAGGGGAGGGAATGCCGGGGCCCTCCTGGGGAGGGGTCGGAGGGGACACAGGGGTCTGAGGGGCCGCTGACTGACAGCCAGGGCCTCTGGCTCCGTTCGCAGCCACCCCGCGAAAGCAGCGGCGGGAGCGCACGACCTTCACCCGGGCGCAGCTGGATGTGCTGGAGGCTCTTTTCGCCAAGACCCGCTACCCCGACATCTTCATGAGGGAGGAGGTGGCTCTGAAAATCAACCTGCCCGAGTCCAGAGTGCAGGTAGGAAGCGGAGAGGCTCCGGAGAGCCCTGCCCGCCCTCCCCTTCCGTAGCGGCGTGAAGGGTTTGGGCTGGCCTGTGACAGGGAAGGAGATGAGGGCACTGCTTTAGGGGATGGGCTCATTCCTGAAGATCAAGCCCTTGTGGGGTGAAGGAGGCTCAGAGATGGCTGCGGGCTCAGTGAGGGGATGCAGCAGCGTTTTGCACCCCCAGGGTTGGAGTTTGCCCCCCTCCTTGTGCCCTGGAGGGGGTGTGTGCAGAGCCTGGATCCCAGCCCTTGAAACTTCCACACCATCCCCTCGGCCTCTCTGAGGACTCCCCAGCGCCCCCAAATCTCAGCCTGTCCTTCAGGCATTTGGGGGCCCTGCAGAAGCCACAAAGGATTCCCCCACATCCCCAGAACTGGGCCAGATTGGGATCCCAGCTCACACCAGTACACACTGGGGGTTTCGAGGTTTATTTCGATTTCGGCTGCTCAGAGAAGTTGAGGATTCCTTGGGTCGGGGACTTAGGCAAATACTCAGATGCTGGTGTGTATGTCTAGCTTATTATTTATTATTTTGGAAAGGTGCAACTCTAGTTATAAAAAATAAATTAAGAAGAGGGAGAGGGGAAAAAAGCGCTTAAAAATGAGGTCGGGTGCTGATGGAAGGCAGGGAAGGGTCAGACGGCCCTGCGGCGGAGGTGGCTGCCCGCCGAGGCCGGCTCTGCCGCTCCCGCTCCCCGAGAGGGGCCGCGGCCGCGGAGCAGCGCGGAGATTCGAAAGGCGAAGCGTTGGGGACCTCCCGGCAGAGCCGTGATGAGTCCATTCCCGCCGCCTTTGCTCCGGGGGGAAAATTCGCGTGTTGAGAAATATCGTCCCGACCCGTCCCTCCAGGGAAAAAAAAAAATATTTGATTTTAAAAAAAAAAAATTAAATACATTAGAATTTCAAAATATCAGAAATTGGAGCGCGGCGAGGGCAGGAACGCGGCTCTCGTTTGCAAAACAAAAGAAACAAATTCCCTTTTCTACTTTGGCACCTTTCCCTCGCCCTCCGCGGAGCCCCTCCGCGCCGCTCCGCGCCCCGGCCGAGCCCCCCGGCCCCCGCGTCCCCCGCAGCGCGGCCGGGGGCAGGGCGCAGGCTGGCGCCCGGGCGCGGACGCTGTCCGCATTAATCACCGGGAGCGAGCAGCGGAGCCGGGCCGGTGGCTCGTAATTAGGGAGCGTGTGCCGCCGATTATCTCGTTAGTTTACAAGAAAACATTTATTATAATTAATTCTCGGACGGGGTAATTTATTATGACGAGGGCAGAGCAACTGGTAGCCGGGATCTATGCGGAGCGGGGGGGGAGCGGGGGAGGGGGAAAGGTGAAGATTGCGAGTGGAGCCGTGCTCGCGGGCTGCGGGCGCCGGATGCGCGCCGCGCGGCCGAGGGGCCGCGGCGGCCGCGCCGGGCTGAGGGCCTCGGCGGATGCCCGCCGAGTTAACCGCAACAGAGCTTTAGGGTTGGTTGTTTGTTTTTTTTTATTTTTTTTTTTTGAGGAGGTGTCGCGCTTTTTTGTTGTTTGGTTTATTTTCTTTTCCTTTTTCCCGTTTGGTTTTTTTTTTTTTTTCTTCTCTTTTAATTTTTATCCGATCGTTTCTAACCGGGCAGCAACCCCCGCTTTGCTCTCCCGCGCGTCTTGCGCGGCGGTCGAAGCCGCACGGTCGCGGAGCGGGACTCCCCCCTCGGAAGAATCGTCCCCGTTCTGCTCCCCCGGGGCCGGTGATGGTAAAAGCGGGGCCCGAACTGGCCAGCTCTGTATGTACCGAGCCCAGACCCCGAGCATCCCCGCATCCCTCTCCTGCACCTCCCCTCCCCTTTTTCCCCATTTATTCTCCTTTTTCAAACATTTTTCTCACCCCCCCCCGCCCCCCCCCCCTTTCCCCATGTCGTTGGGCATGTGTGCGGCGAGCTCTCTAACCTCGCTTGCTTTCTCTCCCAGCTCAGCCGAGCTCTGTTGGCGAGGATCCGGGAGCAGGTTTCCCCCTTCGCCCCCCAGCCGCGGCCGCAGCTGCAGTTCGCGACCCGCTGGCTCCATCCTTCCTCGGGGGCATCGCTTGGCGGGAGGAGCACAGGGAGGGAGAATTATTATATTTTTTTTAAATTTATGTTATTTTTTATATCCTGTGTGCCGTGGGGGTGCGCGGTGTCGGGGAACTGCCGGGAGGCGGCCGGGCGGGGCGGCCCCGGGTCGGGGACAGGCGGCGGCCCCGGTCGCTGCTCGGCAGGGACCGGGAGCTGCGGGATCAGAAGGCGAGGGCCACACTGGGAAGCCGGAGGAGCTCCCATCGTCGCCCTCGCCCCCCGACCTCGTTCCCCGCGGCGGGGGTCGGGCGCGGAGCCGCTCGCTCCTCGGCGGGCAGGCGCGGGGCTTCGCCGCATTTCGTTTGGTGCATGATTTTTTCCCCGGCCTGTTCCTTTGGCCTGTAGTTTTTTCCTGACCTCAAGCTGGACTTTTAAAATTAAGAGGGGGAAAAAAAAAATGGGGAGAAATTTCTCCCCTCTTTCGACTCCTACCTGAGAACCCTTTCATCCTCTTCCTCGCGATGCGGAGACTCAGCAAAGTAATTTTGCAAAGGTGTTTCTGAGCACTCACGGCCCAGAGAACCGAGCTGGAAAGCGCAGGGAGAGAAATCTTCAAGGCATTTATGGCCGGACCTTTACGATTTGGTGTGGGCGACACGGATGGCGAGAATGGCATCCAGGTCGGAGAGGGGCTGGAGCTGGTTTCCACCTCCCTCATCTTATTTTATTTTTTTATTTTTTTATGCCTGGGAAAACGCTTCCAAGCACGCTGCGAAGAAACGCGCCCCGGCCTCTCTGTATCGCACCGCGCTGACAAAGGAAGTCGGGAAGTCCTTGTGCACCGGCACAAGTTTCCTTAGAACTAAAAACCTCCTTCTCTGCTTGAGAGTGTTATACTTTCGCGCATTCGCGCGTTTATGCATTCAGGAGAAATGTTGAGGTAGGTTTTTGCTATTATTTATTTGAGTGTATTTGGGAAGGTGGGAAACATCTTAGTGTAGTCCCCACTCTCTCGATAGATCCTGGCACGAAGGGATGGAGGTGGTGGGCAGAAGATGAAGAGCGGCGTGCCTAAAAGTATTTGAGGGGAGGTCGGCCGTTTGGCTTGATGGAAGCAGCGGAGAGGGGTCATGACGGCCTGCGGCGCGGATGTGAGGCTGCCCGGCCCGTGCCGGCTCGACAGTTGTGAGCGCGTCCCGCTTCCCGCTCAGGCAGGGGGCTCGCGTCGGCACTCGGTGGCAGGGCGGCGAGTGATTTTCGTGAAAGTGAGCGGGGAGCGGTTTGGGGAGGTTACCTTCCCGGCGAGAGCGGGGTGATGAGTCGCATGTGCGCCGCCTTTGCTCCGGGGTGGAGAGTTCGCAGTAGTTGTTGGAGGAAAAATTGGGCGTTTCTCTCTCGAAGCCGTCCCTGCCAGGGGAAAGGAAAGAAAGGAGTATGTGTGGAATTGATTTCAGAGAGAAGGGAATCTTAAATTTACATTTGGTTAGATTATTATTAAAATAGTTAGATTATATTCATGGCGCTCGCTGATGAGTTCTTTCTTCCTTTGTATGTTGGTCGTTTCTTGTTAGAGACGCGGCTCTCGTTTGCGTAGAAGAACAAAGAAAACGAAGGATTCCCTAGTGTTCTTGTACTTGTTGTGGCAGCCTTATCCGCGCTCGCGTCCGTGGGCAGGGTGGAATGTCGCGCCCATCGCGGCCGCGCGGTCGCGCCCCGGCCGCATCCCACCCTCGGCCCCGTGTCCCGCAGCCGTCTCTGCCAGGGGGCAGGGGCGTCAGGCTGCGCGCCGGGGCGCGGATCGCTCGCTCTCTCTCGGCGCGCGGCTCCTGTAGAATTAATCACTCTGGGGGGGGCGTGCGCGGTAGGCCGTGGGGCGTTGGAGCGTATATATATGGGAGCGGTGTGTGCGCCTGTATTATGCTTCGGGTGTATTATTCTATCATAGGGAATTATGGATTATAATGCCGTAGTTAGATTATTCTCGAGCGTGGGGGATAATTTTTGTTATTGAGGGCGTTGACAGGAGGCATGGGAAGGCGATCTTTGGTTGCGCTAGGCGCAATACTCACTCGTGGGGGCGCGGTATCCGAGGGAGCGCTGTGTCTGGAGGAGGGGGAAGGTGGAAGTGTGGGCCTCGGAGTTTGGGCTGCAAGTTGTCTCGCGGCGGGGCTGAGTGGGGGGCGTTGCCCGTTGCGGGCTTGGAGGCTGGGGTGTGGGGACGGCTGCCGGGGGTCGGCGGCGCGGGGGCTGGGCTTGCCTGAGCTTTGGGCAGTCGTTGAGGATTGAATGGGCCTGGTGTTGACCGTTACGGGGGATTGCCGGGGTGGGGGTGATGGTGCATTCAAATGGTGTTTTCTGGGATGGTTATTTTGGGATGACGGGTGTATGGGTTATTTGGGAAGGGTTATCCTGGGTTTGATGGGATTCCATTCTTTATTCTTGGGATTGGA
Source organism: Malurus cyaneus samueli (assembly GCA_009741485.1). Classification (NCBI taxonomy): domain Eukaryota; kingdom Metazoa; phylum Chordata; class Aves; order Passeriformes; family Maluridae; genus Malurus; species Malurus cyaneus. The sequence continues at coordinate 3,151,122 of CM019218.1, read as the reverse complement.
AGAGTCCACTCGTTTATTTGGGAAAAAGTGGATTTCTCGGGATTCAAGGAATTCACTTTGTTTTTTAATTGGGAAAAGTGGGTTTATTTTGGTTAATGGGATTATTTTTTTCTTGGATCAAAGGTTGTGGGCTTGTTCTGGGATGTGGTTTCTCCTGGGATGAGTAACAGCGGTGGATTTCCTGGACTGGGAAAAAAAAGGATTACTGGGATTTCCAGATGTCACTTTGTTATTTTCCTGGGGAAAAAAAGGGGTATTAGGTTCAGGATTATTTCGGCGGATACCTTGCATTGAACGCAGAACTTCCTTGTGGCTGGGTGCTTGTTGTGTTCAGGTGATGTTCATGCAACCTTGGTTGGAATTTGTCTTTTTACATGGTTAGGTCACCAGCCGTCCCTGTCTTTGAGTGTGGTTTTGGATGAAGTCATGTTGGTGAAGGGTGTTCCTCTTCGGTGGGGGATGCATCACTGAACGCCAGGATCTTTCATGGTGGTTTTGGGGGTGGGGGGACGTGGGTTCAGACTGAGCTTCCAGCACTTGGGGAGTTCCCGGGCTGGGTCTGGTGACCGGACAGAGGTGTCAGGGTAGTGTATTTATTTTAATTTGCTTTTTGGTAGTCTTTGTCTGTGATTGTTGAGGCTGTTTTTTTGTGGTTTTCTGGACAGTAGCAGGGGAGAGATTAACTTCTGGAGGGAGCTTGGCGTGGTGGGAGGAGCCGGTTCAGGGATGCTTTTTTTCTTTCTTTGACTTGTTTTTCTCCGCTTTTTTTTAATTATGGATTCAGTTGTGGTCACAGTGAGATTCGTGAAGGGAGTGTGTCAACAGGATCCGGAGTGTTCTGTTCTTGGTAGGGGGGGATTTTGAAGATGCATGCCGAATCAACATTGTGAGTATTATTTGGGGACTTTTTGATCCTGGGTATTGATATTTCTGTCCTTCGGGGGTAAGGGACTTTTTGGCGATTTCCTATCATTCTGGGTGGTTGTCGCCAGAGGATTAACCGAACTAGGTTGACTTGGTTGGGGAACTTATTGTGGGTTTTGAGGTCTTGTGGTGGTGTTTTTTTTTTTCTTTTGAGATTTTGGAGGGAATTTTTTTTTGGTTTTATTAACCTAGTGTCGGCGGCTTTTTGTTGTTTTTAGTGGGCTCTTTGTGTATTGTATCTTTTAAACGTGCATAGTCGTTCTGTCAGTATCTTACTTGGACACTTCGTTTACAGGGACGCTGGATGTGTTTGCTTAGTTTTTTTGTTTGTTTCTTTGTTTTTTTTTGTGTTTTCTTTCCGTTTTTTTTTATTTTTATGTTTTTTGTTACATGATTTGATTTTTTTTCTTTTTTTCTCTACTTTTTTACTTTTTGAGAAAAAGTTTCTAGGCATGCAGCGCTTTGGGCGGGTTTTGTGGTGTAATCTTTGGGTATGTTTCCCATTTCCGTTGTGCATGGGCTGTTTGTTATGTGTTGATGAAAGCTTCGTGACACACCCACTGCAGCTGTTTTGGGACGTTACTTTCCGCTCGCGGGGGTTTTCAGGAGCGGTTGGCTGATCTGTGGGCTCGAGTAGCGACTCCGGATGCGGGGGGGGTGGATGGTATCGTGCTCGGGGTGTTGTGTTGTCTTCGTCTCGACTGTGGGGGTTGGGATTGGGGTGGAGACGTGGCGTGTGTAGGGGCGCGGAGACGAGAGTTCGGTGGGGTTGTGGATCCCCTTCTGGGGATGTCTGCGCGTGGGGTTAAGCATCAAAGGGTCCGGTCGGTTGCTTGTCTAGCTCCCCCGGATCAATGGCCGTGCGTCTGGTGCATTGGTGAGGGGGAGGTAGCACTTCTGTTTACATTCAATTGACATGGGAGTGTACTGCGGGATTACTCACTCACACACGACCTTTCCGTGGCTGCCACCCACTCTCGGTTCTCGTTTCTTGAGTATCAACATAGGTATTTGGTTTTTTAAATAGGTTTTCTTGTTCTTTCCATCCAAATAGGGATCAATTGTTCTTTAATAAAGGGGTAAATGCCTGCGCGGTTTCTCCCACTTCAACACCTTTTCGGGTCCCTTGTTCCTTTTCATTCTCTCGGCCCAGCCAGGTATTATTCTTTTCCATTCCAAGCCGCACTATTATGTCCGATACCCCTTCTTCTCCCCTTCTGTAGGTTAATTGCGAAGTTTAGAAAGCCGCCTCTAGGGTTCCTGTTGAATTCTTTTATCGACGTACCAATAGATTTCTCGAGTCCGAGGATACCTTGCTGGTCACTCCTCTACGCGCCTGCAATAAGCTCTTGTTCCTTTGGGTTTTTTGTGCCAAGGCCCCTGTGGGGGCTTCTGATTGGGGGCTGCACCGTCATTCATCCTTGCGTGGGAGAGCTGGCCATGGGGTCGACCGCTGGCGGGGTCCGGGGTAGCGGTTTGCATATGGGAGTCGCGGCGGAGAAGCATGGACGCTGTGTTGGTTGTTGCAGGTGAGAGATGGAGCGGTCCTCGTGTCTGGGTGGTCGCGAATTTGGGGTTCAGTTCGGGCTGCAGGTGAGGTTGTGGGCCCTGGTCCCTAGAGGGCTGCTGGCCTGGCGCTCCCCTAGTGTCGCGGGGGGCGTGGGGGCTGACTCCCACTTTGAGTGGGTTTTGATGAGAACGGGGCTGCCTTGGTGGAAGGGACCCCTCTCCTGGGGCTGGGCTGTGTCTCCTCTGCAGGGACCCCATCCAGGCAGCGTTTTGGAGGTGCTGCTGGCAGGGCAGGAAGGTCCTGCCCCCTGTGGGATCTAGAACACCCCAGCAGCAGGGACAGGGCRTCTCCAGAGCCATCCCTCCCACTTTCCTCCTGGAGAGGCTTCCCGAGGCTCTGTGGTGCCATGTCCCGGTGGTGGCTGGGATTGGGATACCCCCACATCAAACCCCATCCTTCATCCCACAAAGCCTCCCCAGAGCCAGCCAGGGGGAAGCTGAGATGGTTTGAGGGGACAGCTCTGGCCGAGGCAGTGAGAGCCTCCTGTTTGGAGGGTAAATGAGACATCTTTACCCCCCTCCCCATCCCGAACCTCTGCTTCCCTAATTGTTCCCTCCCTTTCTGATGTTCTATCATTTCTAATTAAGGGCTCGACTTCAATAGGCCTTGAACAGCGATTCCTGGGGGTCCCCGGCTGGCAGACAGCACAGAGGGAACGCTTCCCCCTCTCCCCCAAAAGCGACCTTATTAAGGAATTTGATTTGTGATTTCCACTCGTTATTGCTGCTAATGATCTCAGGGAGGGGGAGCCCCGGAGCTTTTCTTCGCAGAGCCCTCCGCTCTTGGGGGACAGTTTTAGGTCCCCTCCCCGACGAGATCTCCCTGCCACCTTGGCTTTGCCCGTGCATCCCTAACCCCAGGCTTTTTCTCTCTCCCTCCCTCGCCTCTGTCTGCAGGTGTGGTTTAAAAACCGCCGAGCCAAGTGCCGGCAGCAGCAGCAGCAGCAGCAGAACGGGGGCCAGAACAAGGTGCGGCCGGCTAAAAAGAAGAATTCGCCAGCCCGGGAAGTGAGTTCGGAGAGCGGGACCAGCGGGCAGTTCACTCCCCCCTCCAGCACCTCGGTCCCCACCATCTCCAGCAGCAGCGCCCCTGTGTCCATCTGGAGCCCGGCGTCCATCTCCCCGCTCTCAGACCCCCTGTCCACCTCTTCCTCCTGCATGCAGAGATCCTACCCCATGACCTACACCCAGGCATCGGGCTACAGCCAAGGATACGCCGGCTCGACCTCCTATTTCGGAGGGATGGACTGTGGATCTTACTTGACCCCTATGCACCACCAGCTCCCCGGGCCGGGGGCCACCCTGAGTCCCATGGGTGCCAACGCGGTCACCAGCCACCTCAACCAGTCTCCGGCCTCCCTCTCCACCCAGGGCTATGGAGCCTCCAGTTTGGGCTTTAACTCCACCACCGATTGCTTGGATTATAAAGACCAAACCGCCTCCTGGAAGTTAAACTTCAATGCTGACTGCTTGGATTATAAGGACCAGACGTCGTCATGGAAGTTCCAGGTTTTGTGAAGAAACTTTGTGATACCGAGAGAAATCGCCACGAGAACGAACAGGCTGGGCTGAGCGCTCAGTTTTTGTCAGGTCTTGGTTAAATTAAAGAGAGAAAAAAAAAAAAAATAACTCCACGGACAAACAAACGAACAAAAAACCGACAGCGACGAGAGGGGGACAGTGTTGGTGTGATCCCGTTCGGACTCATCTCCTGTCAGACGTCGTTGAAAAGGAATAATAAAGAGGAAAAACGGAGGAGGAGACCTTAAGGACAGATCATCTAGTGAGCAGAAACCAGACAGACCCATCTGTGTTCTTTCTAGTTTTAGGCAATTGTTGGGTTTCTTTGTTGGAAAGGTGGAGATCGTCCCACTGCGGGCAGGTTTAAAAAAAAAAAAAAAAAAAAGAAAAAAAAAGAGTCTAGGTTTTTATTTTTTTTTTGTGTGTGCGTGGAAAGATGATCCTTCACCCAGAGGTTTCCAATGTGTTAGCCAACCCTCGGTTAAAATATTCAGAATGGACAACATCTCTCTTTTTGTCCCTCTTTTTGTCCCTCCCTCTTTCTTTCTCTCTCGAGCTATCCAACTGTTTCATGCCCAACTTGCTCAAGTTGGCACCCGGAGAACTTGGTTCAGGGCTGTGTGGGTTGTGTGACTGATTGTCCTAGCTGCACTACTTTATTTAAAGATTAAGAAAAAAAAAAAAGATAATGTTCATAGGAGTCAATATGTAGTTTTTAAGAGACCTCAGTGTGTGTCTTATATAAATGGTACATCTGTGGTTTTTAATCTGTGCTAGACTTCAAAACTGTGATCTCCTGTATTGTATGCAACTATGAACTCTGCACCAGCGGGAGTTCTGCTGTGATTTAAATAGGTTATAATTATAAGTGAAATTCAGAGCAACTGAAGTTACCTATTATCATCTTTTAAAAAAAACAAAAAATTAAAAATATATATTTAAAAAAACGATTAAAAAAAAGAAAAGAAAAACGAAAAAAAAAAAAACACGATCGCCTTTCACCCGAGGGTGAACTGCACTGAAACTTTTTACAACAAACTGTCTCTGAATGAAAGAGGAAAGACCGAAAATACCCCACCCGAGGACATTTAACTCCTCTGGAGCTCACTTACTGTCGCCACGCGGCAGTAACCTCAAATCCAACAGGACTTTGGGCAGTTGCTCTGATCTGGATGAATTTAAACTGAGAAATTCATTGTCGTTTATTGTTGCAGATGTTAACTGAAAAAAAAAAGAAAAAAAGATATATATGCCATTAAAACCTTTTTTTTTTTTCCTGGATTTGGCAGATATGTATAATTATATTAAAATGGTTCTAGCACACTTGATGGTTGTCTTCCATTTTAATCGCATCCGGCGAGTGACGGAGAAGGGGCGATGCCAGGAAGGTCCGGCTGCTTCTGCAGGGCCAAGGCAAAAGGGGTTCTGCTCCCTGAGGTGAAGGAAGCAAAATCAAGGGGAGGTGTTATTTTGGTTTTGAAATTTTTAATCAAAAAGATTTCATCGCCAGCAGAGCTCGGATAACGCGGCCTTTTCCGCTCCAGCTTTCCCGAATTTCCTCGTGGGGAGGGAGGGATGTGTTTGCTCCGTGGGCTCCCAGGGGATGGAATCCCCAGCTCTGTGTGTTGGGGGAGAGCCCTGAACTTTGCAGGGAGGAGAAGGAGGACCTGGACCAGGCAGGAGGCGCTGGGGAAGGAGAGGGACGAGTGTTTGAGCTGCAATCTCACAAGTTGAATCCACAGCGCCCCGTGACGCAGGGTCAGACCCTTCCCGAGCATCCCTGCTCTTCCTCTGTCCTTCTCCCTCTTCCTCCCTCTCTCCTTCCCACTGCTGGAGCCTCGAGCTTGGATTTAATGCAGCAAAAAATTGGAACTCTGGAAAGAGAGAAACCTGGAGAAAAGCAGCACCATCCTGCTCCCTGCCACCAGCTGTCCCCAGGGCTTGTCACCAGCACCTCGCCTCGGTCCCCACGATGCAGCCACGGTGCCAATCCACCCATTCTTGGCTTCACAGCCCATCATCCCAGACTGCCCCTTCCTGCAGTGTCACTTGTGTCCCCTGCCACCACCACGGGCACAGAACAGCCTTGGAAATGAGCAGCTCCGGGCGCAGGGGGGGTTCTTGTGCTGCCTCACGTCAGCCCGTGTCGGTTGGTGATTTTCTCATTTATTTTTTTGTGATGGGAGGATCCGAGCAGGAAAGGTCTGGGAAGCGTTGGGGCTGCCAGGGACAGCTCAGCCACATCCCTGCCACTGGAATCTCCCAAGCAGCAGCGTGGAAAGTTTCATTTCTCCGCTGATTTGCTTCAAATCAACAAAATTTACCTCTCCCTCCCCCTCAAAAAAAAACCCTATTTGAAAAGCCGGGGAGACCACATCGTTTAGTGTTGGAAAGCCGGATTTAGGGGCAAAGAGCTGAGTAGGAAGGTGTTTGATTTGAGGTGTCCTCTCCAGCCCCCACAAAATTATTCATACAAGCAAATCCGTTATTCCCTCGCTTCTTGCCAACATGACATTTCCCACCAGAAGGGAGAAAAAAAATCCCAAAATTGGGATTCAAGGAGAAAAGGGGAGGGAGTGTGCAGTCAGCATTGAAGGAGCCGTTGCGATGTCAGTCATCACAGCACCTCTGCTGCTCCTCCAATTTCCTTTTCTCAGCCCCTCCTGCTCCTGCTCTGCTCCTTGCTGATTCCCTCTCCATTTGCTGCCCACCCTGCCCAAAATTCCCTGCCAGACTTCCCAGTGCTCCCCAGTAACCAGAGCATCCCTGCTCCCACCCCAGCCTGGGGAACCCCAAAACAGGGACAACTTTTGGGGTGCTGCATTTCCAGAAGGACCCCGGCACTGGGGAGCTGTGCCAGTTTCCAAGGAGACAGGGGAGATTTACTGGAAAAAAAAAACGGATTTTAGGGACACACGGTTGGAGCTTCACTGCTTGGGGCTGGGGGGAGAGGCACAGGAACACCCTAAAATCACACTCACACCCTTGGCACTTGCCTTTACCTGGGATTTGGGGGTGGTGGGGTAGGGCCGGGGGGGTGGGAAAGGTTTGGGTTTGGGGAGGTTGAATGGAGGATTGGGTTTGGGGCGGTGTGAGGGCTGGGTGGGCTGGGAGGGTGTGGGGAGGTGTCGGGATGGAGGGAGGGGAGGGAGGAAAGAAGATGGAAAGAAGGGAAGTGAGGAAATAGGAGGGAGGAAAGAGGGGAGGGAAGGAGGAAGAGGGAAAGAAGGAAAGAAGGAGGAGGAAGGAGGGAGGTTAGAAAGAGGGGGAAAGGAAGGGGAAGGGAAGGGAAGGGAAGGGAAGGGAAGGAAGGAAGGGAAGGGAAGGTAAGGGAAGGGAAGGGAGGAAGGAAGGGAAGGGGGGAAGGAAGGGAAGGGAAGGAAAGGAAAGGAAAGGAAATGGAAAGGGAAAGGAAAGGAAAGGAAAGGAAAGGAAAGAAAGAAAGAAAAGGAAAGGAAAGGAAAGGAAGGAAGGAAGGAAAGGAAAGGAGGAAAGGAGGAGAAGGAGAGAAGACAGAAAAGACAGAAGGGAAGGAGAAATGCCATTTCCAGCTGCTGGCGCTGCCTGGTGTCTCCTTGCTGCTGCTCCTCTGTGCAGAGCAGAGGGAGGTGATGGCAGAGGGGGCAGAAGAGGTGGTGAAGAGATAGATAAATACATAAATCCCACACAAACTGTTAAAATCTGCTCTGAGAGTCAATTTTGACTTTTAGGCTCATGAACCATTAATAAAAATCTCCTTACACTCAGATGGCTCTCAAATGCTGTGATAGCGGATTACAAACTCCTAATGGAGATCCTGCACGATCAAATATTCTCTAAGCACCACGGTCGAACGTCCTGGGGGTGGCCAGGCCACCTGATTATCAGCTTATCAGCAAATACCTCTGAGTGCCCAAAAGGAAGAGTCTTCCCGACGTGCTCCCTTCCCCATTCTTCCTTCAGACAGGTTTGGGATCAGCACCCCATGGACTGGGGATCACAGAATGTGCTGAGGAAATGATGTCCCCTCTCTGTCATGGGGTCTGTCCCCGGTTTATGGTTTTTCCTGTGAGAGATGCAGAGCTGGAGGTCCCAGAGGGGTTTCAGGGCACAGAGCAAACCCCTTTGTGGGTCCCAAAACCAGCAACACTCAGCCCTTGCCAGGATCAAAACACTGAAAGTGATGTGTAATTAGCTGGAAATTAAATTTGAAGGGCTAGAGAGGGAGGAGAGGAGAGGAGAGGAGAGGAGAGGAGAGGAGAGGAGAGGGAGGAGGAGAGGAGAGGGAGGAGAGGAGAGGAGAGGAAGGAGAGGAGAGGAGAGGAGAGAGAGAGGAGAGGAGAGGAGAGGAGAGGAGAGGAGAGGAGAGGAGGAGAGAGAGGAGAAGGAGAGGAGAGAGAGAGGAGAGTGAGAGAGGAGAGGAGGGAGAGGAGAGGAGAGGAAGAGGAAGGAGAGGAGAGAGAGGAGAGCGAGGTGTTCATTGGAATTGTGTGGGTGCTCCCTGGGTTGTGGGGGTGTTCATTGGGTTGTGAGGGTGTTCATTGGTTTGTGAAGGCCATTCTAGAAAAATAAAAATTAGCAGGTGAAACAAATTGCCTTAGAACGTGGAATCTCTGCATTTTTAAGTGTTAACAGTCAAACACCCACTTGCCTTCCTAAAAGGCATGCCGGAGGTACTTGCCTCTGTCCATAATTACTCAAAACACAACAATTCACATCCTTTATGGTTTATCCTTTACCATTGAGGTTGCTCTGCTGTTTCGGGGTTTTGTGCAGGACTTTTCAGAAGGATGGAGAGTTCACCAGAGGATTCCTGGGGAAATCTGCATCTGGATCATCTCTGGCCATGGAAAATCAAGCACAGCTGAGGGTTAGGGGAGGGGGCTGAGAGCTGGGCACCAGGGACCAGGGCACCAGGGCACCTTCCTGACTCGTGGTGTCCCATCCCAACAGCAGAGAGGTGAGATGCAAAAGGGGTCACGGCAGGAACAGCTGAAACCCCATCCCTGCAATTTTGGCGGTGCCTTCAGCATTTTCCTGGGTGCCAATGTTTGAATGGATCACCCAGGTCTGCTGCTAAGACTGTGACATGGAAAGGGGTGGAGTGGATTGGTTGAAAATGGGTAACAAAGGGTGTTGGGGCTGTTGGGAATTTGTTGGGAACGAGCGTGGGTCTGGGGATTGTTGGGAATTTGTTGGGAAGGTGCTGGGGCTGTTGTTTGGGAATTTGTTGATTGTGGGAATGGTGTGGCTTGGGAATTAGGAATGTTGGGAATTTGTTGGGAACAGTGCTGGGGTTGTTGGGAATTTGTTAGGAACAGTGCGGGTTGTGGGATTGTTGGGAAGGTGCTACTGTTGATGTGGAACGTGCGTGTGGGTTTGTTGGGAATATTGTCATTGGGAATATTGGGATGTTGTTGGGGAATTTGTTGGGAATGTGCTTTTGGAATATTGGGAATGACTGTGCAGATGGAGAGGTCACCCTATGGCATCACACTGGTCTCTGTAAAACTGCAACCAGAATTAGAACCTTTATGTGGCCCCATTAGAATAGCCCCTAGATGTCTAACATCCCAGGGAAAATCCCAGGTTTCTGGCTTTCATTTTTCATTTTGAATGGCATTGCTGGCCACTGAGGGCCTGTTGAGGCTCCTCTCACCACCACCCACCAGGTCAGGCTGCAAGGATCCAACCCAAACCAGCACTCAGCAGCACCCTGGGGTTCCAAGGGACACTCAGGCCCCTCTTTGCTCTGCAGATCCCACCTCTCACACCCGTGTCCTGAAATCTGTACCCAATTCAGGAAGGTCCTCCTGGCTCAGGAGCTGCCTCCATAGCTTTATTTCTGCCTGCAGAGCCATAATTGCCTCAACCTTTGCACAGACACTGCAGCAAACAGTTGTTATTACTTGGCCACAGCCTTTAATATTTCCTGCAAGAAGCTGCCTGGTCCTTTGTAAAATTTCTGGGAGGCTGAGTTTTCCTAAACCCAGGAGCTGAGCATGTCCTTAGGCCTTCCAGACACAAAATCCAGAATCCTGGAATGTGTTTGGGTTGGAACAGACCCTAAAGATCATCCAGGAAAAACCACAGCTGTGTCTGGCACTTTGGGCACAGGGGATTGGAGGTGTTGCAAGGAGACGGGCAGGGCTGCATGGGGAGAGGGAGTGTGAGACAGAAATCATCTGTGTGACCCCCCCGGCAGCACCGAGGGTCTCCTGATAACCACAGAACCCTGGGATGCTCATCCTGGGAATCTGGGACTGTCCCCAGCACAATTAACAGCCTCGTTAACAGGCGGCGATAAGATATTACACCGAGTCAAATTACTCACGGACACCGGGCGTGATGCGCTCGGGTTTTATTTGCCTTCAGATCGCGGAAATCACAGCGGGGCTAATTCTGGATCCGGGAGCTTTAAAACTAAACCAGTCACAAGACTGGCCTCCCCTTCCCAGCGACTCACGCAAGAATCCAAACGCGTGACAACAAAAGGACAAATGGAAAAACTGAGGGTTCGGCTGGAATTGCCCGAAGCTTTTTTTAAAATTTTTTTTTTTTTTTTTTTTTTTTTTTTTTTTTTTTTTTTTTCGGTTTTTTTTTTCGGTTGCACCCGAGCAATGCGGACGAAAAGTTCAACTTTTCCTTGTGTCAGGAGATGGGAGGGAGGGAAGGAAGGGTTTGTCACTGATTAGATCTAATTTCCTACCTGTTTACCGTAGGCATTTGCATAATGATCACCCTGCAAAGAGCGCTTAGCATATGCTAACACCGATTCTTGCACCCATTAAAACGCAAACCCCAGGCAGGCTGCTGCTGTTTGCAGCACCCTCTTTTCCTCCTGATTGAGTCCCTGTGGTCAGTGGTGTCCCCACCACCTGAGGTGGCCGGGAACCCCTTCCAGATGTCATCAGCACGGGATGCAGAGAGATAAACACAACACCAACTGGTTTATTTTCACCCTTGAAGAAAAATCAGAGCGCTGAAAAAGATGTCTAAGGGTCTTTCAGGAGTTGAGCTTGAAAATCCTTGTTCGGTCCCTTCCCAGCTCAGGGATATTCTTATGATTCTGTGATCCATTTTCCATGTTAGTTCATCATTCAGTGATTTCTCCAACGCCCCGTATTTCCAGCTTGAGAACTACCTTAGCGAGAGCAGCTGATGGATTTTGAGTAAAGGACAGTGACTCACTCCATGCCCAGTTATTTGAAGCCAGCAGGACACATCTTTCACCAGAATTTCACCCAAAACAAATCTTGCATGCGGGGCTGTGATGATTTACAGATCCTCGCCCGACCTGCGGGGTGTCGAAGGCTTATTTGTAAATCATTTGCTTCCAGTGTGGACAGGGCACAAGTGTGCCATTGTTTTGGAAGAGTTTCTTGTCAGACATGAGTGACAAAAAAAAAAAAAAAAAAAAAAAAAAGAAAAAAGATAAAGGAGAGGGATGCGAGGCAGACAGGACTGTGCCATTGCCAAAGGGTGGCAGAGGAGCCGAGCAGGGAGGTGTCAGCAAACAAACCCAAGCTGGTTCACCTTTCTTTCAGCAGGGCTGTTGGTTGCTTTGCTTTGACAAAGAGGGTCCTGACGCCCTCCCCCTTGGCAGTGTCTCCCACATTTGTGTGTTTTCACAGGCTGGGAGATGCTGGCAGCAGCCACACAGGCTCCTCAGCTGCAGAGCTGTGTCTTTTCCACATGCAGATCTTTTATGGAAGCAGCCATATCTTTTTAATTTTAGCAGCCTGGGTGACTCTGGTAGCACGGAGGCCAATTGTCACGTGAATGGCCCAACAGATCTTGGAGGGAGCAGAAATAGCTGGGGAATAGGAGAATTACCTCTTCCCTGCAATGGAGCAGCCCAGCCTGGGGAGATTTTTTCTTGACCAATTCACATCAGCTGCCTCTTGTGGGCAATATCCTGAATAAACTGGATAGTCACTGAAGGAAAAAGTTTAAACAATTCAAGTTTGAAGGGACCTCTTTGGGTGTCCAGTCCTAGATCGTGCTCAAAGCAGAGCCAACTTCAAGGTTAAATCAAATTGCTTTGGTCAAATTTTGAACATCTCTCTTTTACAGGGATGGAGACATCCTCTATGGATCTCTGCTCACACAGGAGAGTTTTTTCTGTCTGGTGTTTGTGTGGAGAGGGAGCCGGAGGGATTTGTCCCCTCCTGCAAAACCCAGAACTCCAGCTGAGCGAGGGATTATTTACCCCAACTCCCTCAAGCACTGCCCACTCTCCTGCTTTGTGCCCAAAAACAGAAAAATAACTCTTAGAGCCACAGAATCCTGGGATGGCTTGTTGGAAGGGGCCTTAAAGACACATTGTTCCTTATTGGACTTTACTAAAAAGAGGCCTAGAACAAAATCAGAGAATTAAAAGCAGTTACTGTTTATTCAGGGCCTTCAGGGCTGCATCAGGGCAGTTTTTTTTCCCACACCCACAATGGACAATGGCTCACGGGTTTTTCACCCTTTCTCACTTTGTCCATTTGCACAAAATCGGCTGAATCCTCCAATTCCAGCTCAGCCATGCAGTCATTGACTCCAAGTTGGCTCCCCCAATTCTTCTGTGTTGTTTCCATCTTTGGGGCACAGGGAGGTGTCCTTGAGTTTGGGGCTGCAGAGGAATTGTTTGTGTAAAAAATGGGAGACAGGATAGCTCAGACGTATCTGTGAGTCTAGAAGTTAAACACTGAAGATATACAGGTTACAGAGACATGAAAGAATACATAAGCTGAAATCCCGAGCATCTGGTTTGTTCCAGCTTCAGAAATGTGGATTCCCCAGCGCTGATCCCTGGCTGGATATGAGAGTTTGGGGTTTAGGACAAAGACAGATGTGTGCAGAGGTGGGACCAGGGGTTCTTTTGCTCTGTTCTGCCTTGTGCAGCCCCTTTGAGCAATCCCACAGTGTCCCCTAGCAGGGACAGCCACCTCCAGCCAGCTCCTTTGGCAGCTGCTGCTGGAAATCATCCTCTTGGACCCACTCTCTTCCACACCAAACCTTCCAAAGATCCTTGATGGTTTTTGGAAGATCTCTGGCACCTCTGCAAGGGTGTTCCAGGGATTTCCACTCTCTTGCACTGCCCTGAGGACAGCAGAGCTGATCTGGGAGTGTTTTATCTTGGAATGGCATCATCTCCTCTGTGCCTTCACCCACATTTCCCAGCAGTGGTGGCAGGGAGGTTTTAAGTGGCTCTTGTGGAGAATTTTTGCTCTCTGTGTTCAACACAGTCCCCAGTGCTGCCCTTCCTGCCTGTTGGCTTTGCTGTGGGATTGTTTCTGCCACCCCACACCCTGCCCCAGCCCCTGCCCAGCCCTCACAAGGGATCCATCCCTGTGGAGTCTGCGGGGCAGAGCTCCCACCTCTGTTAAACACAAACACCTGTGCCTCCCCTTCTCCTGACTTTGTGTAATATAAATAGTGTATCCTTCTGCTGGGGTTCCCACAGCTCCTCAAACTCCTTAATCAGCTGCTCCAGGATCCCTCCAGGGTTCCCCAGATATGGATTCACTCACACCTATTCCCTTTTCCCCATTAAGATTTCTCTCACGCTCAGCCCCATGGTCAGCTGCCTCTGCAGATGTTTCCGTGCTTGTAGGAGGATGTTTGCCCACAAAACCAGCTTTTCCAGTTTCTTCTCCGAGTTGCTGGATGTTTTCCTGTCTGTCATTATCATGGAATCACGATTAGGGTGTTTGGGTTGGAAGGGATATTTAAAGATCATTTTAAGTTTCCACCCCCCTTGCCTTGGACAGGGAACAACTTCCACATTCCAGCTTGCTCAAGCCCCAATCCAACCTGACCTTTGGACACCCCAGGGTCAGGGGCAGCCCCAGCTCTCTTCAGCACCCAGGCCAGGGCCTCACCACCCTCCCAGCAATTCCTTCTCCAATATCCCATCCATTCCTGCCTTCTGGCCAGTGTGAGCCCATTCCCTGTGTCCTTGTCCCTCCACTCCCTTGCCCTCTCCAGTCCCTTCTCCAGTCCTCTCAGTCTCTGGACCCCCTTTAAGGCACTGGAAGGGCTCTGAGCTCTCCCTGGAGCCTTCTCCTTCTCCAGCGCTGACACTCCCAAGCTCTCCAGCCTGGGCTCCAGAGCGGCAGAGGCTCCAGCCTTGGAGTATCTCCTGTGTTTTCTCTGGATTCTTTCCAGCATCTCCAAAATCCTTCTCATGCTTCAGGGGTCCCAGAGCTGGATGCAGAAGTGAAGAACAGCCCTGTGCTCCTGGCAGAGATGGAAATCTCAGCATTCCTGATTTACCAGTGAGGCATGGGGACACTGTAGGTAGGATTGGGTCCCTGTGGGCTCAGTTTGGGATCAGCCAGGTCTGAGTTTCCAAAGGGGAGCAAATTCTGACACCTCAGAGCTGTGCATTTCCCCTGACAGTCAGAGCCAAATCCTACACACTGGGAAAAGGGGCAGCCCTGGTGCTCTTCCCATTTTTACACATCTGGGAAAAAGGGGCAGCCCTGCTGCTCTCCCATTTTTACACATCTGGCAGAAAAGGGGCAGCCCTGTGCTCTCCCATTTTTACACATCTGGGGAAAAGGGGCAAGCCCGGTGCTCTCCCATTTTTACACATCTGGGAAAAAGGGGCAGCCCTTGGAAGCTGCTGCTTCTCTGCCATCCCTCCCCAGCTGAGGGCTGGAGCCTCACGTTGCGTTCTCATTATGCAACCGCCGTATTTTAATAGAAACCTCTTTTTTTAGGCACTCTCGAAAACAGCCGGATTTTTTTTTTTTTTTCCCCTTCCTTCTGTCAAATGACCAACTTAATAATTCACTAGTTGTGCTGGGATTAGGCACTTTGGGCCACACTCTGGATTTCTTATCTTTAATGTAGTTCTCGACGACAACTTCTGCACTTAATCCCCTGACAAAACTCCCTTTGATTCGCGCGACAGTCGCTCGCAGAGATCAAACGCGGGACTCTGCTCTGTCAGGTAGAGCCGGGCGAATATTTTGTGACAAATAATTTACCCGCAGCCTTTTCTCCTCATTTTTTCCCTGCACAAATTGTCCGTTCGGCTGAGGCTCGCCGGCTGCTGATGGATTTGTTCCCCAGTTCAATGAGCCTGGGAAGGTTTGAAGATTTTTGTGGGTTTTTGAGCTCGCTCAGGATCAGCCTTGGGCTGAGCCCACCTCACCCCACGAGTGACATCAACACTCGTGAGTCATCCCCTTGTGCTCCTCTTCCAGGCTGGGAGAGCAGTGATTCTCTGAGCACAGACTTGCAGAGCAAATAATCTCTCACATCACCTTGAAATTTCCCGTTTCGGGGATGTGCTGTAATGTGTGCGCCTGATACGGGGTTTTATCGCTTTCCCTTCCAAGAATAGACTCCAAAACCCGAGCAGAGGCGAGACAGGGATGTGCAGAGATAAAAGGTTTCCACGTGGGATCGTGTCTGGCAGGGACAAGGGGCACTTATAGCCCACGAAATGTCTGCACCTCACATTGTGTGAGGTTGAACACACACTCCCCATTTTTACCTTGGCATTGCTGTGGCCCCCATACCAGTTTAACCATTTAACTGACATTAATAGCATCCCTGTGTGTGTTATAATAATGCAATTCTGTCCATGCTTAAGGTAGGGAAAAAATTAGGAGTTAATAATTAATTAGGAATTAGTTCTGATGTGGACTGATCTGAGCAATATTTATGACTGTAATTTCACAGGCGGGATGCTTTATCTTGTCAATTTAACTTTAGCTCTTTCCCTTCCTTTTAAAAAAAAAAAATATTAAAGCCAAAGCTCTCAGAAAGCACCAAGGTGGGAACTTTAAGGTCTCCATTTATTTTCCAAACAACCCTGGTAATCGCCTGCAGGGAGCAGAGAGCAGTGCTGTCTTACCAGGGCCCACAGAGACGCTTCATTAACCCAATTAAGCAGGTGGATGGAGAGGGTCTCTCTGATAATTTACACCTTACTAATGAAGTGTGTGACTCTTAATCTCCTCCAAACAAGATACACTCATGAAACACTGGTGCAAGGAAAGGGGAAATTAATTAGGTGAAAAAACTATGAGATTATAGCAGAGGGATTCCAACGAGGCAACTGTAACATGGCTGGTGATTCATTTGTGCCTGTCTTAAATTAATGTCTGAGCTGTCAAGTAAATAAGACCCAGCATTATTTTGGCTTAAAAGACATTCTCACCAGGCCCAGCACGAGGCCCCTTATTTTGCTGCATGACACACCATTTTCCATGCCCCAGATGCCTGAGTGACCCTGAGGTGAAACAATCCCACTCCAGAGCAGAGTTTGGCCTTTCCCTAAGATGTCCTGGGGAGGGTTAGAAGGAATTACTTATTTTGTTGCAATAATTTTCAATGTAGTTGTGGCTTTGTGTCACAGAAATACCTGCCTGGCTGCCAGACCCACATTGGGGTGATGGAGCAGTGGCTGCTCCACCTCTGGAAGTGGTCCAAGGTTTGGACAGGGCTTGGAGCAACCTGTCTAATGGTCTCCTTTCCAACCCAAACCCTTCTGTGATTCTACAAAATCGTGGTCAGCAGAGCCTTTCAGCAGCCTGAGAGCTGAATGCTCAAAACAACGTGACCTCTCCTCACTTCCACTGTCATTGGAAGACCCTTCCACATCTCCCTAAAATTCGAGGTAAGCCTGGCTCAGGAGATTTTCCAGTTTTGTATCTTTTAGAAGATGCTGCTCATCTTGTGTGACCCCTCTTTCTCCAAGGAGCGGGGCCTTCAGAATGCATGGGGTGAGAATGCCACCAAAACGCTTTTCATCCCTTAAATCAAACTGCTGGCCACTGAAAGATTCCCAGAGTAGCAGATCTGAGCAGATTTAGCACTGGAAATTGTATTCTGTCCTAAAAGGAACTCAATGAATCCAAGGATTTCAAAGCTTTTGGCAAACACAAATTAAATCGGCAATTAATTAAGCGCTCCTCGTAAAATATGATCACTCAGTAATGCCAGCTGCGGGCGTTCACAAACCGCGAGTCCAGCTCCCCAAAATTATGAGATTGGCTTAAAAAATCACCAGATTAAAACCCCAAATTGTTGCATTTTCTTTATCCACCATCTGGCTTCTCAGCCTCTAGGGTAAACATGCCTCGTGTTTTCAGCTGCAAGGGTGAGCCACTTACTGAAAACCATGAAAACTGAGATTCTGGGGCTTCACAATGACTCCAGCAGCTCAGACTTTTGGAAAAAATACTAAAAAATTCCTCAGACTGATTATAAAATCAGAAGAATTCGCAATAGTGATCACTTGTAAATGAAATGTGTTTGACTCAGCAGCTATTTCCAAATGCAGGAATCCAGTGCAAGAGCTGCTGGAGGAGGAATAACAAAGGCTCTCCTTCCTGATCAAAACTGCGGGAGAATTTAGGTGGACGAGATACAATGGCAGAGGCAGGATGTCGTGCAGTCCTTGCTGGAATTTAGCCAAGGCATGGCAGATAAACACATCAGCTCTCCTGAAAACTCTTCTGGGATTGTTAATTATTACAAATAATGGTTTCTGTCTCTTGGGAGGCGGCTGCAGGCAATACCATGGCCGCAGGGAGCGGGCTGGGGGTGACAGCACTGAGCCACAGATGTGAATGCCACCCCCAGGAACCCCGCTCCCCCAGTTCCACAGCCCTGACAGACAGTTTGTGTCAGGAAAATCCTGTCTCAGGCTGATCCGACTTAGCTTGTGAGACAGGGCCATTTTGGTGGCAGGGCTGGCAGCCACCGCATTACTGTCTGGGGAAGAATTTACGCTGCAGTGGGAATGGCAAATTATCTGGAGGGAAAAGTAGCTGCAGCAGGGCCATGGCTGGCCAGAACCAGGAAAACAGATTTCAAACTAATGTAAACAGCTTGGGTTTATCACCGGGTTTGCAGGTTCAAAAATAAATATCACCGTTTTCGTGGTTCGGAAGTTGGTTATTTTCTACCGACACTTCGCAAATGTAGTTTTCCAGCGACCTTGAAAGCCACTTTAAATATATTTTGCAGTAATTTAAAAACCTGAGGTTAATAAAAGAGATTCAGGGAAAGAAAGGAAGTTTCAATTCTTTAAGCAGGGCTGTTTTTCAAGGAAGGGAAGATGAACTTCCAGCCACCTGAGCACCCGAGCGCGATGTATTTTAGAGAAAATCCACTTCTAACCTCTTCTCCACAGCAGGATCCTCTGGGCATCAAGAAGCTGTTCCCTCAGGAGGGAGGAACATTATAGCATGCTTATTTTTTTTTAGGACAGGCTCTGATCTGCACCTTAAACCTATTTAAAGTGACATTAAGGGTTTTGTGCTGCTATGAAATTACCTTGGGCCAGGGAAAGCCCTCTCTGGCTCCGCTGCGGCAATCGAAGCACAAACAGGTTGAGCTACGGACAAATTCATGCAGCAAGCACTAGCCAGGGCAATTTGAGCAAAAAAGATACGGCCTCTGACTCAGAAGCTCAGTACTGCAAGGAATGGAGGTGATAAGGGGCAGGGCTGACCTCTTTTTCTGGCGTTTCCTTGAACATCTCTACTAGATGGACCTTCAGGCCGAGCTGTGCGTGGATTTGTGTTGTGTTCCTTCGTCCCTGAGGATTTCCAGGCCCCAAAGGAAAAAACCCATCCACCAGGGAGGAGGGCTCCCAAAACCCCACAGTGCTTGGGGCAGGGAGCAGCAGTGCAGGTGCAAGTATGAATTTGTTGACATGAAAGCCGTGAACTTCATGGAGCTTTCGCTCCACTTGGACCCACCTCCCCACTTTCCAATGATGTTTGTGCACTGGATAAACCTAAATAGGAGTCTGCAGCTCAGTAATTAATGTCAGCACCCATCAGTGGAGTGGTTCTTGCTTTGGAAGCTCCAATGCCCCCACAACAGAGCCAAGCCCCGCATCCAGTTGCTTTCTTTCTCCAAAAGATGCGCCAGCAGGTCATGTGTAGGTTAAATATGGCAGCTCTCAGGAGCTGTTTTATCCTGTGTGCAAACCTGGTTATAAAGCTTATCAAGAAGAGAGGCTTGGTATCGCAGTCTAGTACTCATAATTAATCCTGGAGACAGCACGGATTTAGATTCATTGGGGCTGACTTCAAATTAAAAAGTCAACTATTAGCATGTGAAAGACACCAGTATGTTATGTATTGAACACTGCAGAGGTTACATGATCTTCTCTTACACTAATT